>PVLD010032863.1:0-14216 GCA_004027595.1 Dinomys branickii
TTTATTTGCATTTCTCGAATGACTAAGGATGTGGAACATTTTCTCATATATTTATTTGCCATTTGTATTTCTTTGTCTGAGAATTGTGTATTCATCTCAGATGCCCATTTCTGGATTGGGTCTTTGAATTTGGACAGGTATATGTTTTTTAATTCTTTGTATGTTCTAGATAGAAGACCTTTGTCTGAGGGACAGCCAGGTAGGAATTTTTCCCAATTTCTGGGTTTTCCTTTTACTTTGCTGGTGATTTCTTTAGATGTACAAACACTTTTCAGTAGGATGAGGTCCCAATTATTGATTCTTTGAAGTGTTTCCCTTGCAGTTTCATTTTTGTTCATGAACTCTCTGCCTAATCCTATGTCTTCAAGATTTTTACCTACTTTCTATTCCATTAGATTTAGAGTTTCTGTTTCAATATTGAGGTCTGTGATCCATTTTGACCTGAGTTTGGTGCATGGTGATAGACTTGGTCTATTTTCAGTTTTCGCCAAGAGGCAAGCCAGTTTTTCCAGCACCATTTATTAAATAGGCCTTCTTTTTTCCAGTGAGTTTGGTTGACCCCTTTGTCAAATATTAGGTAGCTGAGTGGGTTTTTCGTTATGGTTGCATCTTCCAGTCTGTTCCATTGATCCTCAGGTCTGTTTTTTAGCCAGTACCAGGTTGATTTTATTACAGTAGCTTTGTAGTATAATTTCAGGTCAGGGATTGTGCTTCCACCTGACTTGTCCTTATTGTCCAGAATTACTTTTGCTATTCTGGGTCTCTTCTGGTCCCAGATGAATTTGAGGCATACTTTCTCTAGATCTGTGAGGTATGCTAATGGTAGTTTAATGGGAATTGCATTGAATCTGTACAACAGTTTTGGTAGCATGGCCATTTTCACAATGTTAGTTCTTCCTAACCATGAGCAGGGTATGTTTTTCCATTTATTGAAATCCTCTTCAATCTTGTTTTCCAGAGTACCATAGTTTTCACTGAATAAATCTTTCACATTCTTTGTTAGATTGATTCCTAAGTATCTTACTTTCTTGGTTACTATTCTAAAAGGTATGGTTTCCTCCATTTCTCTCTCAGTCTGTTTGTTGTTCGTGTATAGGAATGCTATTGATTTTTGGGTGTTGACTTTGTATCCGGCTATGCTGCCGAATTTGCAAATTAATTCCAGCAGTTTTCTTGTGGAGATTTTGGGGTCCTCCATGTATAGTATCATGTCATCTGCAAATAGTGATAGTTTGACTTCTTCCTTTCCTATCCTTATTCTTTTATTTCTCTCTCTTGTCTGATTGCTCTGGCTAGTGTTTCCTGAACTATGTTGAATAGGAGTGGTGACAATGGATATCCTTGTCTTGTTCCTCATTTTAAAGTGAAAGTTTTCAGTTTATGTCCATTTAGTATGATATTGGCTGCTGGTTTGTTGTAGATGGCTTTGATCAGATTGAGGTATAGGCCATCTATTCCTATTTTTTGTTAGGTTTTTAACATGAATGTATGTTGGACTTTATCGAAAGCCTTCTGTGCATCTATTGAGATGATCATGTGGTTTTTGTCTTTGACTGTATTAATATAGTGTATTACATTTATTGATTTGTGAATATTGAACCATCCCTGCATTCCTGGAATGAATCCTACCTGGTCGTGCTGTATAATTTTCTCTATGATTCGCTGAAATCTATTTGCCAGTATTTTGTTGAGTATCATTGCATCTATGTTCATTAGAGACATTGGCCTGTAGCTCACTTTCTTGGTTAGGTCTCTCTCTGGTTTTGCTATCAGTATAATACTTGCCTCCAGAAATGTGTTGGGGAGAGTTGCTTCCTTTTCGATTTCATTGAAGAATTTGAGGAGTGTGGGCATTAGATCTTCTCTAAATGTTTTATAGAATGCTGCTGTGAATCCATTAGGGCATGGGCTTTTTTTGTTGGTAAGTTTTAAATGACGTTTTCAATCTCATTAATTGATATTGGGTTTTTCAGGATTTTTACATCTTCCTGATTCAATTTTGGCAAACTGTACCTTTCTAGGAATTTGTCCATTTCTTCTGTATTTTCTATCCTATGGGAATACAGGTTTTCAAAGTAGGTATTAATGACCTTTTGGATGTCTGTGAGATCTGTAGTGACTTCATCCTTTTCATTCCTTATTGCATGAATTTGAGATCTTTCCCTTCTTTTTTTGATAAGGTTGGCTAGTGGTTTATGAATTTTATTTATTCTTTCGAAGAACCAACTCTTTGATTCACTAATTTTTGGAGAGTTTTCTTCATCTCATTTGCATTAATTTCTGCCCTGAGTTTTATAATTTCCTCCCTTCTTTGGCCTCTTCGTTTGGCTTGTTACTCTTTTTCTAAGAGTTTGAGGTGTATCATTAGGTTATTTATTTTCTCTCTTTCTATTTTCTTTGTATATGATTTCATTGCTATAAATTTCCCTCTGAGGACTGCTTTCATTGCATCCCGCAGATTCCAGTAGGTTGTACTTCCGTTTTCATTTATTTGTAGGTAATTTTTAATTTCTTCTTTAAATTATTGTGTGACCCATTTTTTATTCAGGAGGTTGTTGTCTAATTTCCACGTGTTTATGTGGTTTTTGGATTTCTCTTTGTCATTAATTTCCAATTTTATTGCACAGTGGTCCGATAATATGCATGGGATAATTTGAATTCTTTTGTATTTAGGTAGATATGCTCTATGGGCTAGAATGTGGTCTATTTTGGAGAAAGACCCATGTGCAGCTGAGAAAAATGTGTATTCTGATGCTGTGGGGTGGGACACTCTGTATACATCTACTAAGTCCATCTGTTCACACTTTTGGTTCAGGTCTGTTATTTCTTTGCTGAGTTTCTGTCCAGTTGACCTGTCTCTTTGCGTCAGAGTGGTGTCTAGGTTCCCTATTACAATAGTGTTATTAGTTATTTGATTTTTCACGTCTGTCAAGATTTGACTTGTAAAGTTAGGTGCTCCATGGTTTGGTGCATAAATGTTTAGGATTGTTTCCTCTTCCTCTTGCAACTTTCCCCTAACTAGTATATAGTGGCCTTCTTTATCTCTTTTGATTGTTTTTGGTTTGAAGTTTACATTGTTTGCAAACATAATAGCTACCCCTGCATTTTTCTGGGGACCTGTTGCATGGAGAATTCTTTTCCAACCTTTAACTTTCAACCTGTGGATTTCTTTTTTAGTAAAATGTGTTTCCTGCGTACAGCATATTGTTGCATTGTGTTCCTTAATCCACTCTTCCAATCTTTTCCTTTTGACTTTTGTGTTGAGGCCATTTACATTAATGGTTTTCATGGTTATATGTTGGCTTATTCTAGTCATGTTATGTACTTGATGTTTTTCTTCATTTTTGACTGTTTACTTGCTTGTTCTGTTTAGGGAGTTATTTCTAATGTTGTTCTTGGAATTGTGGTATTTCTTTTCTCTGTCTAGAATATCTTTAAGTGCTGTTTGCAATGCTGGTTTGGCACTCATGAAGTTCTTCAGTTGTTCTTTGTTGTGGAAATATTTTATTTCTCCATTGATTTTGAGGGATAGTTTTGCACGATACATCAGTCTGGGTTGGAAGTTGTTTTGTCTCAGAATCTGTAATATCTTGCTCCAAGTTCTTCTTGATTTCATGGTTTCCGTTGAGAAATCTGCTGTGATTCTGATGGGCTTTCCTTTATAGGTGATCTGTTTCATTTCTCTAGCAGCTTTTAATATTGTGTTCTTTTGCTGGATATCTGGGATCTTGACTATTATATGCCTGTGTGTGTTTTTCTTTGTGTTTTGGATCATTGGGTTTCTATATGCCTCGATTAACTGAACTTCAGTATCTTTTACCTTGTTTGGGAAATTTTCTGCTATTATTTCAGCAAATATTCTTTTTATATCGTTTGTAAGGTCTCCTGCTGTTTCACACAGTCCTATAACTCGAATATTGTTACATTTTTCCTCATCTTGGAGCTGTTGGATTGACTTTTCTTGTGTGTTTGATGTTATCATGAGATTCTTCCTTTCATGCTCATAAGCTGCCATGCTCTCTTCAAGTTCTGAAATTCTATCTTTGGTTTCCTTTAAGCAGTTTTGCATGCTTTCAGTGTAAGTTTTCAAATCCTGGCATTCTCTTTGGACCTGTTTCATTCTTGGTAATTCATTCCTAATTTGCTCTTGTAACGTTTCCATTTGTTTCCTATTTTCTTCTAATCTTTTATGTATTTCTTCTCTATGCGTATGGAACGTTTCTTCCATCATTGTTTTCAGCTTGTTTTTTGTCTGAGAGATCATTGCAGGTATGTGGCTAATTTCTGCTTTAAGCTCTTTTATGGCCTGTTGGAGTTGTTTCATTTCGGATGCAATCGTTTCATAACTTGCAGGTATGTGGCTTCCTGGTTCCCCTGTATCCTCGCATTGAAAACTTGTCCTGGGTGGGGTTTAGTTTTGAGATTGCGTTTTGTTGCTCTGTTTTCCCATTTTTGGGTATCAGATTCAAAATGTGGAGCTATAAATTTCCCAGGCAGTTCAGCAGGCAAAGGTCTGCTGCCAAGGCTGCTCCAGTGATTCCTTCTCTTTGGCAGAATGTCCCTTAAGCTGTCTTCTGAGATTTCCACTTCTACTCCCTACCCTGAGACCTCGCTGGGGCGCATAAACAGCTCGCCACCCCAGGGACCTTGCAGGCAGGCCACTCAGGTGTTCCTCCCTGGGTGGAGCTCCTCCCCCCCTCACAAATCCCATCGGGGCGCCTAGCCCGCTCTTCCGACCCAGGGATCCTGCAGTCAGTAAAGCTGCTCGGATGTCCCTCGCTGGGCGGAGCTTCTTCCTGACTCAGAAAAAACTGGTCAGGTCGCCCAATCCACTCACCCTGGGATCGTGCAGACAGGAATGCTGTTCAGATGTATCTCCCTGGATCGAGCTTCTTCCCAACTCAGAAATCCTGCTGCAGTGTTCACTAGGCTCTCCCATTCCGAGATCCGTGCCGGCAGGAGATCCTGGTGCTCCCTGGCGCTTTTCTGCCTCCTCAGCTTTCTCACAGGAGCCGCCGACCGCAGCTGCCACAGTTCGGACGGCGCCGGCTGTGGGGGCGGGGCTCTGAGCGGGATCCCGGACCACTGCCCAGATTGGCGCAGTCTGCCCCAGGAGTGCATTCTCTGAATTTAGTCTGCTCGGCCGCCTCCAACAAATCCTGGTTACAGCCACCTCCGAGCCGATTGGGTTCAGGAGCTGGGAGGGTCCGTCCAGCCACAATTGCTCTCTTGGCTGTACGTGGATTGAGCCCAGCTGCGGCCCAAGCGCAGCTCCGATCCCTCTAGTCTCTATACTAAGTGTGGAATATTGTTGTGTATCATGAACAATTTATGAAACAACATGAATTTCTCCTCAAGCTCATTTGGTAAACTTAATTGTCAGTCTGGCAATATTATCCTCTAGGGCCTTGATGGGATGATTAAGTGATAAGAATGAAAGTGTTATTCATGAACCATTATGTTAAAAGAAATCTGCTTCCCACAGCATTCAGCCCATTTGCTCTTGCATGACGTTAACTACATGATCACACAGTTTAGGTCTGCTCTGAAAGGCACAGCACAGAGGGCACCATCCCAGAGGCAGAGAGCAGTTCTCACAAGGCACACAACCTGCTGGCACCATGGTCTTGGACTTCCTAATCACAAGAACTGAGAGAAAAAAAATTTCTATCCTTCATAAACTAACTCTCAAATGTTTTGTCACAGGAGAACAACCAAATTTTTTTAAAAAGCTTCATTTTAATTTGGTCAGCGGTCATGGACGAGGAAAGATAGTGAGTTAAAATGTAATATGATTATGTCATACTTTTCCAGTACTCCTCTTGCATGGTCCAGGAATACTTCCTGAGAGGAGAATGTCTAAGTTGAGCCTAGAGGGACCAGAGTCAAACCCCCGATAATTTTATACTGCTAAAGCTTCCAATATTGTTGCAAACACTGAGAAGAGAGATGGCATACTTGATGGAATAGGAGATATTTTTAGTGGATTAAGTGTGAGGCACTGGGGTGGAAGTGTTGAGGGTGGAAACTGGAGAGGAGTGAGGAGGAGGATGGTGGGAAAAACACTTTATGAACAGTCCAGGTTGAGGAGGGATGACTCTCACTCTTAATAACCTGGGATGGGCATAGGGAGCGCGGGGCAATGCAGAAAGGTACAAGGGCCAACTTCAGTTAGCATGATGGCTCTTTGTGCTAAATATGCCTAAATTTCATTACAATTATTTATTTTTGCCAATTTCATCCTAGAAAATTAGTCAAATCTATCCATTGCCTGAATCATTAAAATATGTAAAAGAGGTCTTATAGCCAAGGACAACCAAATGCATGGGATGATGGTATCCATACAAATAACTGTGAAGAGTTTAGCTACATAACTTCAAATGACTAATTAGTCTTTTAACTGGACAACTGAAAAAACAAGTATGCATTTATTTTACTTTTCTTTTACAAACTTTCTTTTGGTATAGCCAAGTGGCTGTAGTTTCTTTGGTTGATGAAAGACTATTTTCCTACATGGAAATTAGAATGAGAAAAGTTATAGTGTTGCAACATAACCGTAGTTTGAATCTCTGATGAAATAGCTGATTGAGGCACTGATCTCCATTTGGTAAAAAGTTAAGTGTGATCTTTAAAACAGAGCAACCAGGTTGGAAGCAGTTCAGCCCCTCTGATCTTTTATCACTAGAAATGAGCCTCGGAGATGACCAGGGGCTCATGAGCTTCTCTGCTGTGTGGTAGGTACCGTGAGCCTCACCGAGACATGGGTAACCAGAGACGCTTTCCTACAGTAACACAATACCAGCACACATTTGAAGGGATAAGGCTCTGGCTAAGGGTGTCTGAGTCTAGTCAGGCCTGGAGAGCTAATCCCCACTTACTGGAAATGGAGAGAATCAAGGAACTCATTAACATCAGAAGGAAATCATCAGAGTAGTCCAAAATCACACTTGGTCTTCACTTGGTCTTCGAGACGCTAATTGTTCTCTGTGATGAGTCAAAGATAGGGAACAGCAGGAGACAGACTTCCCTAGACAGGAAAGATAAATAAGTAAACAGAACTAATAAAATGCATGAACCGTGTTTGTAACTTTGCTTGAATGAACCAATTTACGAAACAAGACATTTTAACACAATTAAAGAAATTAATCAATACAATTAATAACTGAAATTATATTTCTTTAGCTATGTCAGATTTTGTTAATTATGCAGTGGTTATAAAATGATAATAGATCATTTGTGCAAATTTATAGCTTTGGTTTGGAGTGATAAACCAGTAGAGATTGCCCATTAATCTCAGATAATTTAGAGACCAAGTCAGGAGGGTTGCCACTTCAAGGTCAGCCGGGTAAACTTAGCAAGATCTTATACCAAAAAGAAAAAAATAAATGTAGTGACAGAGCATTCACCTAACATGTGCAAAGCCCTAAATTAGAACCTCAAGCCTCAGTACCACAAAAACCAAATAAATATGTGAAAGAAAAAATAATTGTGATAATGTTTGTGTAAGAAAAATACCTATATGTTTTAAAATATACACTAAGGAATAAACAAGTTGTCTAAGATGTCCATTAAGACTTCTGGGAAGATGGCAACCAGGTGAGCAGCAAAGGAGCGATCCTCCTTGATAAACACCACCAGCTCGAGACAGACTTGGCGAGCGTGAATGCCGGAATCTCGGCTGGGAAGTTCAAACTGAACGTGTTTCTCTGAGCTGCTGGGGGAGACATGGTAGGGCGGCACAAATTGCCATGGCGAGACCCAGGAAAGCCCCAAATGCTGGGCATCAGAGATGCTCCACACGGGGAGGGGGCCTGGCTGGGTCCGAGCGCCCTGGTGGCACAGCCAGCTCGATCCCTCCTGCCTCCCAAACCAGCACAGCTTTCCAGCGATTCCCGTCAGAAATCGGCTTTTTAGCAGCAGCAACGCCGGGCAGTCTCAGATCTCGTATGCATCGGGCAGGCTACACAGCCAAGGCTCTCAGCGACGTGCAGTCCGCGGACGAGGCGGCACAAGGAGCACAGAGGAGCAGAGCATCCTGCTCCCGCCCCCATACCCGGAGAGCGCCAGGAAACAGAAGTGGCAGCGAGCGGCAGATCACGAGCATAGCACAAAAAACTGGCACTTTGGAACCTTCCTGCCTGCAGGGACTCCAAAAACTCGTGAGCTATCTGCGCTCACGACCGGATCACTGAGTGGGGAAGGAGACCCGTCCCTATACCTGCAGGGAACCCTGGGAGGGCGGGGGAGTGGTCTTACACACCCTACCCAGGTCTCTTGGTAGGGAGTAGCAAATCAGCATCTGAACAGACTTTTAAGCAGAACTCTCAACAGAAAGATTAAGGGACATTCTCCCAAAGAGAAGGAGTCATTCGAGCAGCCTTTGCAGCTGACCTTCGCCTGCTGAACTGCCTTTGGAATTTATAGCTCCACATTTTGAATCTGATACCCAAAAATGGGAAAACAGAGGAACAAAACACAGCCTCAAAACTCAACCCAACCCAGAACAAGTTTTGAAGAGGAAGAAACAAGGGAACCAGGAAGCCTCATAACTTCAAGATATGAAACGATTGCATCCGAAATGAAACAACTCCAACAGGCCATAAAAGAGCTTAAAGCAGAAATAAGCCACATACCTTCAGTGATCTCTGAGACACAAAATGAACTGAAAACTATAATGGAAGAAATGTTCCATACGCATAGAGAAGAAATAGATAAAAGATTAGAAGAAAATAGGAAACATTACAAGAGCAATTTAGGAATGAATTACCAAGAATGAAACAGGTCCAAAGAGATTGCCAGGATTTGAAAACTTCCAAGGAAATCTTGCAAAACCGCTTAAATGAAACCTAAGATAGAATTTCAGACCTTGAAGACAGCATGGCAGCTTATGAGCGTGAAAGGAAGGATCCCATAAAATTATCAAAGACACAAGAAAAATCAACAGCTGCAAGATGCAGCAAAATGCAGTAATATTCGGTTAATAGGAGTGAGTGAAACAGCAGGAGACCACACAAACGATATAAAAAGAATGTTTGCTGAAATAATAGCAGGAAATTTCCCAAACAAGGTAAAAGATACTGAGGTACAATAAATCGAGGCATATAGAACCCCAACGATCCATAATCCAAACAAAAACACACACAGACATATAATAGTCAAGATCCCAGATATCCAGCAAAAGAACACAATATTAAAAGCTGCTAGAGAAATGAAACAGATCACCTATAAAGGAAAGCCCATCAGAATCACAGCAGACTTCTCAACGGAAACCATGAAATCAAGAAGAGCTTGGAGTGAGATATAACAGATTCTGAGACAAAACAACTTCCAACCCAGACTGATGTATCCTGCAAAACTATGCCTCAAATTCAATGGAGAAATAAAATATTTCCACGACAAAGAACAACTGAAGAACTTCATGAGTGCCAAACCAGCATTGCAAACAGCACTAAAAGATACTCTAGACAGAGAAAAAAGAAAGCACAATCCCAAGAACACCAATAGAAATAAATCCCCAAACAGAACAAGCAATTAAACGGTCAGCAAAAGAAGGAAAACAACAAGTAAATAACGTGACTAGAATAAGCCAACATATAACGATTATAAACATTAATGTAAATGGCCTCAATTCACAAGTAAAAAGGAAAAGATTGGAAAAGTGGATTAAGGAAAACAATCCAACGATATGCTGTATACAGGAAACACATTTTATTGAAAAGGAAATCCACAGGTGGAAAGTTAAAGGTTGGAAAACAATTCTCCATGCAACAGGTCCCCAGAAAAATGCAGGGGTAGCTATTATGTTTGCAAACAATGTAAACTTCAAACCAAAAACTATCAAAAGAGATAAAGAAGGCCACTACATACTAGTTAGGGGAAAGCTACAAGAGGAAGAGGTAACAATCCTAAACATTTATGCACCAAACCATGGAGCACCTAACTTTACAAGTCAAATCTTAACAGACGTGAAAAATCAAATAACTAATAACACTATTGTAATAGGGTACCTAAACATCCCTCTGACACAAAGGGACAGGTCAACTGGACAGAAACTCAGCAAAAAATAATAGACCTGAACCAAAAGTGTGAACAAATGGACTTAGTAGATGTATACAGAGTGTTCCACACCACAACATCAGAATACACATTTTTCACAGCTCCACATGGGTCTTTCTCTAAAATTGACCACATTCTATCCCATAGAGCATATCTACCTAAATGCAAAAGAATTCAAATTATCCCATGCATATTATCGGACCACAGTGCAATGAAATTGGAAATTAATGACAAAGAGAAATCCAAAAACCACATAAACAATTGGAAATTAGACAACAACCTCCTGAATAACCAATGGGTCACACAAGAGGTTAAAGAAGAAATTCAAAAATACCTACAAAAAATCAAAATGCAAGTACAACCTACCGGAATCTGTGGGATGCAATGAAAGCAGTCCTCAGAGGGAAACCGATAGCAATGAACTCACATACAAAGAAAACAGAAAGAGAGCAATTAAATAATCTAACGATACACCTCAAACTCTTAGAAAAAGAGCAACAAGCCAAACCAAGAGCCCAAAGAAGGAAGATTATAAAACACAGGGCAGATATTAATGCAATTGAGATGAAGAAAACTCTACAAAAAATCAGTGAATCAAAGAGTTGGTTCTTCGAAAGAATAAATAAAATTGATAAACCCCTAGGCAACCTTATCAAAAAAACAAGGGAAAGATCTCAACTTCAGGCAATAAGGAATGAAAAGGAGGAAGTTACTACACATCCCACAGAAATACAAAAGATCATTAATACCTACCTTGAAAATCTGTATTCCCATAGGATAGAAAATACAGAAGAAATGGACAGATTCCTAGAAAGGTACAAATAACCAAAATTGATTCAGGAAGATGTAAAAATCCTGAACAACCCAATATCAATTAATGAGATTGAAAACGTTATTAAAAACTTACCAACAATTAAAAGCCCAGGCCCTGATGGATTCACAGCAGAATTATATAAAAGATTCAGAGAAGATCTAATGCCAACACTCCTCAAATTCTTCAATGAAATCGAAAAGGAAGCAACTCTCCCCAACACATTTCTGGGGGCAAGTATTATATTGATAGCAAAACCAAAGAGAGACACAACCAAGAAAGAGAGCTACAGGCCAATCTCTCTAATGAACATAGATGCAATGATACTCAACAAAATATTGGCAAATAGATTACAGTGAATCAGAAGGAAAATTATACACCACAACCAGGTAGGATTCATTCCAGGAATGCAGGGATGGTTGAATATTCGCAAATCAATTGATGTAATACACTATATTAATACAGTCAAAGACAAAAACCACATGATCATCTCAATAGATGCAGAGAAGGCTTTTGATAAAGTCCAACATGCATTCATGTTAAAAACCTAACAAAAAATAGGAATAGATGGCCTATACCTCAATCTGATCAAAGCCATCTATAATAAACCAACAGCCAACATCATATTAAATGGACATAAACTGAAAACTTTCACTTTAAAATCAGGAACAAGACAAGGATGTCCATTGTCACCACTCCTATTCAACATAGTTCTGGAAGCATTAGCCAGAGCAATCAGAGAAGAGAGAGAAATAAAAGAAATAAGGATAGGATAGGAAGAAGTCAAACTATCACTATTTGCATATGACATGATACTATACATGGAGCTCTCCAATATCTCCACAAGAAAACTGCTGGAATTAATTTGCAAATTCGGCAGCATAGCCGGATACAAAGTCAACACCCAAAAATCAATAGCATTCCTATACACGAACAACAAACAGACTGAGAGAGAAATGGAGGAAACCATACCTTTTAGAATAGTAACCAAGAAAGTGAAATACTTAGGAATCAATCTAACAAAGAATGTGAAAGATTTATTCAGTGAAAACTATGGTACTCTGGAAAACGAGATTGAAGAGGATTTCAACAAATGGAAAGACATACCCTGCTCATGGTTAGGAAGAGCTAACATTGTGAAAATGGCCATGCTACCAAAACTGTTGTACAGATTCAATGCAATTCCCATTAAACTACCATTAGCATACCTCACAGATCTAGAGAAAGTATGCCTCAAATTCATCTGGGACCAGAAGAGACCCAGAATAGCAAAAGCAATTCTGGACAATAAGGACAAGTCAGGTGGAATCACAGTCCCTGACCTGAAATTGTACTACAAAGCTACTGTAATAAAATCAACCTGGTACTGGCTAAAAAACAGACCTGAGGATCAGTGGAACAGACTGGAGGATGCAACCATAACGAAAAAACTCACTCAGCTACCTAATATTTGACAAAGGGGTCAACCAAACTCACTGGAAAAAAGAAGGCCTGTTTAATAAATGGTGCTGGAAAAACTGGCTTGCCTCTTCCCGAAAACTGAAAATAGACCCCAGTCTATCACCATGCACCAAACTCAGGTCAAAATGGATCACAGACCTCAACATTAAAACAGAAACTCTAAATCTATTGGAAGAGTAAGTAGGTAAAAATCTTGAAGACATAGGAGTAGGCAGAGAGTTCATGAAGAAAAATGAAACTGCAAGGGAAACACTTCAAAGAATCAGTAACTGGGACCTCATCCTACTGAAAAGTGTTTGTACATCTAAAGAAATCACCAGCAAAGTAAAAGGAAAACCCACAGATTGGGAAAAAATCCTAGCTGGCTATCCCTCAGACAATGGACAGCTATCTAGAACGTACAAAGTATTAAAAAAACATGTACCTGTCCAAATTCAAAGACCCAATACTGAAATGGGCAGCTGAGATGCTTACACTTCTCAGATAAAGAAATACTAATGGCAAATAAATATATGAGAAAATGTTCCGCATCCTTTGTCATTTGAGAAATGCAAATAAAAACAACATCGAGAATTCATCTCACCCCAGTAAGACTGGCCAGTATGAAAAAGTCATCCAATAACAAATGATGGCGAGGCTGTGGAGAAATAGGGACTCTATTACACTGCTGATGGGAATGCAGACTGGTGCAACCACTATGGAGAGCAGTTTGTAGATTTCTCAGCAAACTAGGTCTAGAGGTTCCATTCAAACCAGCTATTCCCCTTCTGGGTATTTTCCCAGAGGATCTGAAAACATCATATCACTCTGATATATGTGCACTCATGTTTATAGCAGCGCAATTTGTAATAGCTAAAATGTGGAAGCAACCCACGTGTCCATCCACAGAAGACTGGATTTAAAAACTGTGGCATTTTTATGTAATGGAATATTATTCAGCTATAAAGAAAGACAGTTTGGGGGACTTGTAGGCAAGTGGTAAAAACTGGAGTCCATACTTATAAGTGAAACAAATCTTCGGTATATAAGCAGGCAACATATTGTATCGCTGGTGTAAGAACCTGAGGGTGGGAATATAAACTAAGAGACATGAAGGAAATCTGTTCAAAAGCAAAGAACAGATGGGACGAGGGAAAGGAGAAAAGAAAGAGGCAAAAATGTGTGTATATATATATGTAGATACATATGTGCAGGAGGGCTAACATGGTTCTACTATTGTATTATATCACTTAATGCTAAGGAATAGTTGATGACAGGTTATTTGATCAATCTTTTATGTCTGTATGTGTTATCCTGAGCACACACTTTGAAGATATCAATTTCCAAAGCAGCAACTACTGTTGGTTTTCTGATGCTTTGTCTATAATTCAATTCTGATCTTACTGTTATTGTACTACTTTGTGCCTCTTTGTTAATGCTTTCCCGTTTCTTTTTTTTTTTTCTTGTTTTTGAGATGATCAATTGTTTGACTAATTTCGCATGTCTGTTTTTGTGTTCATGAATATACACTTCAAACATGTCAATAGGTAAAGCAACAACAATTGTTGAGTCCATGTCACATTGTCTGTACATCAGTGTTGATTGTACTATTTCTTATGCTACTTTGTGTCTGTTTGTTAATATGTTTTTGTGCTTTTACTTTTAAAATAAAAAAAATAAGATGTCCATTAAAATATTTCAACAAAATAAGGATAAGCAGAAAGAAGCATACATGAAGGAGATATAGGGAATTTTGATGTAAACCATTGCTATGTGAGGATGTTATAGTAGTCCCATTACTTTTGTGTATTTGGAAATATCTATAATATTTCTCTTTTATTTTAAAGAGGAAAAAATTTAAAAAAATACAGATAGGAAGTGAACTGGCTTGGTTATGAGCACTGGTCAT
>PVLD010032864.1:0-14216 GCA_004027595.1 Dinomys branickii
ATCGCAGATCTGACATGGCGCAGTTGGAGGGAGACGAGATAGAGAGGGAGGAGGTTGCCGCTCCAAGCACACCCCTGGCCCACGCCCTCGTTTCGGCATTCGTAGCTTCAGCTTCGGAGACCCATTGCCCAGCTGCAAGGGGTGGGGAACGGTAATGCTGGAGCCACATGGTTTGGACCCGCCCCCACCCATAGCACGACGACAGGGTGGAGCCGGGCGGTCCGCTGTGAGCATATGTGCTCTCCCACCTCCAACCATGGCAGTTTGTATACACCCCTGTATGTCATAGTATAGTCTGAGGCAGCTATATCTCTTCCCCAGGTGAGAGTCCAAGGATATAGATAAACCCAGGAGTACAGTTATTATCACAGGGAAGATAACTGATTGAGTGGTAGGGCAACGGAGATGAGGGAGGAGAAAAAACGAACTGATCAAAAGGGCCATCATCTATGTAACTGAGTAACAAAGATGAAGGTAACATTATGTAGGACAGCATCCAGAGCTAATTCCCTTCTATGTTCTCTATAATGCTGTATTTCCTCAGTCGTTTTTGTATTAGCAGAAATGAAGATAACTTTATATTATACAGCATCCAGTGCAAATTCCCTATCTTATCTATAATTTGGTACTTCCTTTAATGTTTTTGTGTTAACTAATGTGAAGATAACTATGTAATACAACATCCAGTTCTAATTCCCTACTATATTCTGTATAACTTTGTATTTTCTGTATTGTTTATGGCTTTTCTGGTTCATATGTCTCTCTTCTTTTGTCTTTAAAATAAAATTTAAAAAAAAAGAATTTAGAATTACTATTACTATGTTTCTATAACAAAGCTGCATTCTTTTTAATATCCTCTATTTCTGAATATTCACTAATTTATATAGACAAACTTTTAGATTATCCACAGCAGTGATGCGGAGTCATAACAGGTAGATTATGTTTTGCAAAACTGATTTGACAATGAAAAATGTACTAACTTAAATAATTAGACTGTGCTGTTTCAATATATCCTTTTGATTTTTTTATAAAGTTAAATATAGGTTCAGATGTTGAATAATTTATCTCTATTCACTAATAAATTCATATTCAGTATTAATACTCTAATTTTAGGAACGAAATTTCATTTTTTAGAATTTTTCAAAGTACATTGAACATACTTACGAAAATCAATTTCAGCACTTTTATGACCATTAAACTGATGATTTAAAACACTGTGATTCAACAAAGTAAGTTACATAATTAGCTTTATTTCACTCAAAATTAAACCATAATTATCACTCCTTCTTTTTTCCTTGTTCATTTCTAATCCAGCAAAGCATATCTATAATATTTGGGTTTGTTTATATTTTTTAATTTACTACACAGTCCTTTGAGTCTGTTTATTGTTTGATAATTTAAAAGTTCAAAAAAGAAAAGTGTTTATTCAGTATTCAGTGACTATGAATAAATTAGCACACATTTCTGGACCTTGTCACTATGTAACCCAGGCTGGCCTTGAATTTGTAATGCTCCTGCCTCAGTCTGCTGTGTTTATCGCTCTCAAATAAAAACAACTATGCTCACAGACTTCATTTCAAAGTTCAAAATCTCAAAGTGAACCCACATTATCAGATAACCAGTAAAAATTTCTATGATGCTCATATTACATCTTCATGGCTGTGGTTCATGTCTGGTTACCAGGGTGATGGAAGGTGTGAGGAGCTCTGGTGACAGAAGGCAGTTTAGTGCCTCAGGGGATCACTTTCTAGCTAGGGCCTATAAGAACTCCTAGGGTCTAGGTCATTTAGGATGTTAGTCTACTAAGAACAGATTTTGAGAGTATCTATTCTTGAATTAGGACAATTAAACTTCCCAACTAAGCTTGGATTGAAAATGGCTTTACAAAATCATCTAAATTACAAATAATCTGTTGATAGTACAGTGGTGAGTCCCTAACCTTAGTCTAATTTGAATTATGGTCCTATATTTGGGGCAAAATTTGAACTGTCTATGAGTGGTATTAATTTGTCTGTTCTGGCAATCATTGTTTGTTATAAACATTTCTCACCCTAATAAGGATTTAAGCAAGGACAAAATAAAATTCAAAAGCAAGTAAAGAATTCTTTTCTTCAATGTAGAAAGGGAGAATATATAACTTTTTAATGAATTCTAAGAATGACTTGGGATCCACAGGAAATCAAGTTGCTAGATTCTTTATCTTCTTTTATTTGGTAAGATTTCAATCTTAAATAAAAATGAATTCTTTTAACTTCCGAGAAAATATTCTGAAAATTCCTTGAGTCAAAGAATTACTGGGGCCATAATACATATGAGTCAGCATAAAAACAAAATATTACATTGAGATAAGAAAGAACAAATGAGAGCATTTTCTCTCTTTTTTGATGTACTAGGGATCGAACCCAGGGCCTTACACATACTAAACAATTGCTATACCACTAAGCTATACCCTAGCCCTAAAGCATGATTTAAAAAGCATGAAAAGAATGCAACAAAACTGACAATCTCTTTAAGTCTTTGAGATTTAAAACTCTCTCACAATCTATCAGAATTAGAGTTAAATGAATTTTAGCCTTTAGTAAATAAACAGAAAGACAAAGACAACAGAAAAATGTATTAAAATAATAGAAAACAGAAGAGCATAGATCAAGTTGTATACAAAGTACTACTTTTACTTTACCCCTCAAGATTTTTCATTTCCACAGTAATAGAGAAAATGTCGAAACATCACTTAAGATTGCTACTATAAAATTAAATTTTTAAAAAAGTGTATACCCTGTACTTAGAAGTAAATAGGTTGACATCAAGGAAAGAAGTATGCTAAACAATCGCTGGAAGAGAACTGGAGAACTCAGCAGTGGCACAATCAAGGAAGAGGCTGCAATGAAACAAAGCAGGTCAGTGCAAGGCACACAAACAATGTTCATGCAGAGGCTCTCGATAATCAATTACCATTTATGGCAGTTAGTATTTGTGTTACCTTTACCATAAGGCTATACTTGTCCTAGTGAATTCTGTAAGAAATCAGAAACTGCATGTTTAATTAAAATTTTATTTTACTGTTTGAACTATAGTGGCTTAAATAACTCAGATTTTCTGAATCTATATTCAGACTAGATTACTGTAGTCATATTAACTCCTAAATGAATAATTTGTTATTTTGCAATGAAGTAATATATATTATTCAAGATTCAGCAAATTGTCTTTTAATTAGGCATTTACATCTTGATCCAAAGACAATCTACTCTCTAGAAACTGATTTTCCCTAATCCTCTACTCCCCACAAGGTTTCCTGCGGTGACATACACATTGACAGTTGTAGTGTGCCACCTGGAAAACTGGAATGACTTCATCAGGTGTGACAGCTGTAATATGAGTCATAATAACTGAAGCAATCTTCCCCCTCAATAGAGGCAAGGCAGATAAAAGGGGGTAAACCAGCAAAACATAAATTCTCTCTTTGTTTATTTTGGAAAGTGTTATGGCTTGCAGCTAAAATGTGTCCCAAAGCCTTATGCAGTCATAGATGGGGGTTTTTTGGAGGTGGCTGGATATAGGCCAAGTGATGCTGGGATCAAGGATGTGATGCTGGAATCACGGTGTTATGCTAGGATGAAGGCTGGCCCACCTTGGGTGTGAGCACTACCTGCCCTAAAGGTAGGTATCCGAGATAGAATATAAAGACAGAAATAGGTTTACTGTTATTGCTTGTTGCTTGCTGCTTTTGCTGTCTTCTGCCAGCCATGAAATGTTTCTCCTTTGTGATGGCCCTCTACCATGCCACTCTATCTTGGAGTCAGCTGATTAGGGACAGAAACCTCTACCAACTATGAGTTGAAATTGAATTGAAAGGTACTTAATGTATTAATCCTCTGAGTGCTCCAATGTATGGAGATTTGGGACAGATTCCTATTGAATCACTCATCAATTGCTTAATTGTAGGGCAAGTTTGTTAATCTAAGGAGAAATTTACCCATCTGTCAAACAAGGATAACATGAAGAAGTTCTGTGATTCAAATACAATTTTACCTATAAAATGCTTCCTGAGTACAGTGCCTGACACATAGTTCTTATAGCAACTATTAGCTGCTATTATTACTACTAATCAAGATCTCCTAAGTTAAATGTAAAAACTGTTTCATTCAAAGTGAAGTTTCTAAAAAAAAAAAAAAAAAAAACAAAGTGAAGTTTCTGCAAGATTTAAGGCTGCACAAGTTGCATTTCTGTCAGTTCAAATGAGATTTATTCTGTAAACAGAATATTTTGTACTTGTTTTATCTTTATCTAAAGGTTTGATAAGGTGCTAATGACAGATTAAGAGTTTCCATTCTAAGTAACATAAATTGTAACCAGTTTTATAATATATTACCCATTTGTGTATCACACAGCATGTTAGGAAAACAATGTTCATGAAGCTTGGCCATGGTGTATCAGTACTTGGTCAAGATCTTTGGAGATACTGAAAATCTACCTATGAGTCAACTATTTCATGTCTTACATCACTTAGTAGGTATCCTCTACCAATTCCAAGGAAGAAATTTTATATTTAAAATATAAAACCAGAGCAACATTAATGTGTTTAGAGAATAGTAATAGTCTCAATTTCCCTCTCACCCCTCCAAAGCAGCAATAAAAATACAGGATACTCCAAATAGGGAAAAAACATAGGAAATACTACATAATATACACATATGTTCTATTATGTCAGATTATATGATAGAATACAGATAAAGCTTAAGGGATAGAGGTTCTTTAAAATTACAGCTGAGGTTACAAACAATTGCATCCCTCCAATATCTTTACCCTAAGACTTTTATTCCTTCTATGTATTCATATATCCATTTTTGAGAGTTATCACTGCAATAATACTACTAGGACCACAGTTATCATCTTCCCTCATTCCATATATAAATATAGGTACAAATATGGATTGAACCAAGGCAAGATAGAAACTTTGTGACTAACTAGAATTAGAGATATCAATGTAAAATTCTAATTTCTAAAATACTTACAGGTATGTATAAACACGTTTATGTACACATGGCATATATATGAAATATACATATATATTAAAAAGATGTTTTAGGCTAGGACAGGGTAGATAGTGAGGTAAGCCTAAAACATCTTTTTAATACCAGCAAAGAGGAAAATGCTAAAAAATTTTGAGGGGAGGGGATTCTATTGCAAGACAGCTTGAAGGAACCCTTCTTCCAAATCTGAGACAATATGAACAAGATAACCAATAGTAGTGAATTAAAAACCTTTTCAAAATTGGGAATTCATGAATCCACATCAATGCTAAATAGAAATGTGAACAAATGAATACTGAATGTAAAGAAGAATTTCTTTTTTACAATTAGATGTTCAGAGCCTTCTTATATATGCAGTTGGAATGTCCAAATTAGAAAATCATTATTTTATGCCCACTGATTGGATAAGGTAATGATTAGACCAGGAAAGATGGATGGATACTAATTTCAAGAGAATTTTGAGAAAAAGGATATTGTTCATATTAAGAGTATCTCTCCCAGAGTTACTTAGAGGTAAGTAAAAAGTAAGTCTACAGTGGACAACATCTTGATGTGGTAATCAAAATTAATGTCACTAATACGGGACTGACCATCTGCCTCTAGACCTAACTGTAAGAAGGACATAACACCATTATGTCATTATATCATTACATAGTATATTTTGGCCAATAAAAAATAATCTTAATTTTTTTAAAGATAGTTTCTTTCTCAGGCAGCCCGTGATCTTATAATCCTCCTGCCTCAGCCTCCCAAACATTTGGGAGTATGAAGCATGTTCCACCACACCAGGTTATAATCTAAATTTAATGATAAGGAAATAGTAGAAAGCACAAATTTGGCAACAAGCTATTGGCAGAGGTGCTATATATTTTTAAAATGTCGATGTAATAAAAGACAAAGGAAGGAAAATACCATAAAGGTCATTACTACGTCAGCTGAAACAATTAAAATAAGGATGATAGAACAGAAAAAATCAAGTATTTCAAAATTTTTATACATGTACACACATATGCACACAGCTAAAGGATAAGGACAAGCAGTGAAGGATGGCTTTCTGTAATTCTTGTTCTATTTTTTTTACTGTTTTTGAAGTTTAAAAATAAAACACATCAATTCTTTTTTTCTTGTTTTTTCAACGTTTTTCATTCTTGGTTATTCTTAAAAGAATTAAGATTCTTTTAAAAATGAGATACAATAATATTGTAGCTTATTTGGTTGGCAAAAAGACAAAGGAAGTGAATAATAGGCAATATAATATGTGGACAAAGTCTGCTTTTCTGTTTTTTAAAAAGTCTTTGTTGTGGTTTATTCACAGGTAGCTAAGAAAACTAAGATGTTGAGCACGGCTACATTGCAAAGGGATGAGGCTATGTGGTCAACAGTAGCTGAGTGACTATATATGCATACTACTGTAGTTTGCTACTTGTGGTGTATTGTTCATCGGCTAATTATCATATATTACTAAATATTTGTGAAGTTATACGGTACAGAAAGAATTCCCTTTAATAATATATCTCCTGGCCATAATATTTTAGTTTCCTGTGCACTTCAAAATATGCCATATGAAATATCATTACATACAGTCACTTCACTAAAATATTAGCTCTTCCAGCCTTGCAGAATATAAGCTCTAAGATGAAAAAATTTGGTCAATCTTTATTAACTTCAAGGAATAGAACTTTCCAGAACATACTATATGCTAAACACAATTTTAAAATGTGAAGTAGTAGTCACTGATACTATTTATACAGAATTAATGGAAATGATAATTTGTACAATTAAAATAATTCAGAGAAAAGGAGGTCCACAGAAAGTCTTTAAAAATATTAAGCCAAATTACTCATAGGCATAACAAAGTGTCTTTTTCACATGAAAACTCTTGACTTCAGAGCTTGCACTTGTCTTCCAGTTGGAAGGGAAAGCCTAGGTCCTTAAATTACATGTTTGCTTCACACATACATTCCAATGTCCTTAAATAAGAGCATTTCATAGAGGAATATTCTTTGAAATACTTAACTATCTCTATAAAATGTGTACTGTGCTAGAAGGTGAATAACCAATGTTACTTTCAGAAAAAGAAACATAAAATTTAACCATTTCTTTCTTCCTATGTAAAAACTGAAAATTTATCAAATGACATGAAAATTAACCATATGATCTTCTTCATGAAACCCTCCTCTTTTCTAGTCACTAACTAGATTTTTATCAGATGCTAATAAATACACAGCCTTATTATTCTATCAAGCAATTCTAATTTACATATAGATGCTCACAAGAGATCTATTTTTTGTCAAATTGTAGCAAAGATATAAATAATAGCTATTTATATTTTCCTGCAACAAAATTATTTATTTCAATAACAATAATACAGACATAAAGGGAGCATTTTAGGGTAACTGATGTGATATAAATGATGCATCTGGCTTGAGTGGCTGCTTACCTAATGTTGCCCAGCTCACAACTTGATTCATAAGAGGGAGTCCCTGTTTCTTGAGTAGACTACTGTGGGTACTGTACACAACATACATAGAAAGCACTGTATTTACCATCTGAAAATACAAAAACAACAGATCAATAGCAGAGGTGATAAAACACTGTTAGAAAAAAATGCTTAGAAAAATATTGGGAACAACTAGCACGTGGCCAAAATGCTACTGAAATTGGACAAGATCACCCTCTTCTGGCCAAGGCTACAGTTAGTACTTCTGTATGAAGCAAAGGACCTCTTTTATAACCATGACAGGAGGCATTTTGAGAGCATACAGCATCACACTGTTCCTACTTATAGTCTATTTGTTATAAAAGTTAAAGCCTTCTTAAATTATAGAAATGAAGAGAGAAAAACGTGTATGTTGTAGTACTTTTACCCAGGCCCTGCCCCAGTTACACTGATTTGTTCATTCAAAACGTTTTTGTGGTCTAAATATTTACCTGCACTGAGAACACATACAGTATAAATCTTCACAGAATATTTATAAATTAGTATAAAAGTTGGTAAACTATAATGTGTAGGGTGGTGGTCTGTTTTTATAAATACTGTTTTATTAGAATATAATTACATTCATTTATGTATTGTTTCTCTTTACACTGAAGAGTTGAAAAATTGTAACACACTCCATATGATACACCAACCTAAAATTTTTACTATTTAGCTCTTTAGAGAAATGTCTGGCTAACCCAAACTAGTAGATCAATTGCCATTTGTATTATTTATTTATTTGTTTGCTTATTTATTTTTTGTTACCGGGAATCAAACTCACGAGCTTGCGCTTGCCAAGCAGTCACTGAGCCGCTGAACTACATCCCTGCCTCAAGTGCCATTTTTAAACAGTGAGCTAACGGTTGCGCATGGTGGTGCATCTTGTAAATCCAAGAGAGACAGGAAGATCATAGGTTTAAAACCAGCCTAACAACTCAATCAGACCCTGCCTCAAACTAAAAATAAAAAGGCCTGGTGATGTAGTTTAGTGGTGGAATACCCCTGGGTTTAATCCCTAGTAACATACACACACACACACATATACACACACACAGAGGCACTGAATTATGACTCTAAAACAAAATTCTTTTACTTTAGGTTAGCAGTCTCATGAGCAAATCCTAAGAAATACATTTAATTTCACATGTATTTTCTGTGAATTAAGAGGCAAAATTGGGCCAGGAGTGTATCTCAGCTGCATAAGCGCCTGCCTGGCCAGCACAAGGTCCTGGGTTTGATTCCCGGTACAGAGAAAAAGGAAGCAAAACTGCTCCTAACAGAGCTATGACACAACCCCAGGACCCTTTCCATTTGAAGACACATTCACTCCAGAGATACTAAAATGCAAAAAAATGTACCTTGGAATCAATAAAGTATGGCAGGCAGTGCAAGAATTAATGCAAACTGATAAAGCTAAGGCAAAAAAGAGCTTGGCAGTGGCTTTACCAACTACTCAGGGGTATTTCCAACAAAGCTGTAAGAATTTTACTATATTCTTTCCTCCTCTACAGTGGGAGTCAGAAACCTTTACTTCTGTCAAAGTTCTCATTATTATAGGTAAATTCTGTCAAAGCTACTCTGGCTTTAACGTAACCTTCGTCAGTGTGCCATTTAAAATAAAACATGTTTCAGTGGTTTGACAGGATCTTTGAGAAAGTATTTCTCCTTTTTTATAAGTTCTCTGTTGCTTTCCAAGAATAAATTCAGTTTGTGATATCATCTTTTAAGTATGGCATATTTTTATTTCAGACTGTTTTTGGACATACTGTATTCTCCATTATTCCAACTTTGTTCTGAGCAATTTTTTAAAAGACTCACAAATTTCACTTTGTGTCCATGTTCTAGATGTGGTTATTTATATATACATATTTTAAAATGGTTTTCAATCTTATCCACAGAAAAAGGAATTCATAAAATATATATAATTTAATTTTCATAACTATTAGGTATTACTTCCACTTAGAGGTTAAAAGAAATATGCTAAAATCAGATTACTAAAAACTGCACATCTAGTATGCAGTATAGTTGGGAACTGACCCAAGTTTGAAACATCAGGTTTAAAGTTCTTTTTACTAACCAAAGCCACTATCCAAGCTTCAGTTTATTTTCTAGTAGCACATCATCTGAAGTCTTAAATTGGCTATTCTTCATGTAAGTATACCCAGACTACTTTCATTTCAAAGAATCTTGCCTTAAAAGAGGAATACACAAATACTTTGCACACTGGAAACCCTTCCAGTCTACTTTTGGTTAGTAGAGTGGTCTTGTAAGTCTCCCAACCTCTTCTCTCTAGGCATCTTTCAGCTGCCTCTTGTTGATTTTCTTTTTTTTTTTTGCATTTCTTATATTTTACAGAACATATTTCTGTGTAGTACCTTAAACAGAAAACTTTCTCTTAGCTGGCAGGTATTGAGTCACATAACACAATGGTATCCTATGGATAGATTAAACATAACTATATAATTGCTTTTGCATATCATTAGTAACACAGCATTGAAAAATCTGTAACTTACCTGTAACAGATATACCAACAACTCTTCCTTTCCAAAGCCAATGTTTCTTTTCATAAGAGATGTCATAACAAACAGGGATAGTAGAAGAACCAGCACACCTGCACCCATTCTGTTTCAAAATACAATTTAAGAATTTTTTAAGATATTTACTGGACGTATCACATGAAAACATGAGCATTTCACTCTAATGTACAGCTTCTTAATCATTTTACTTAATCAAGATGAAGCAGAAAAGTGAATAGACAGGAATAATAGGAAATAATAAAAATATTGAAATAAAGATATAATTATTTTTAGTACCTTTACTTTCTATAAATAAACTCTGAAATTTTTTCTGTTATGGTTTGTGTCTAGGTTTCCCCCAAAGCCTCATACAGTGGGGGGCAGGCTTTTTGGAGGCCGCTGAATCTCGAGTTTGTGACTGATCCCTTCCACAGTGCTGGGACTAAGGGTGCAGGGCTTGAGGTTGGATGACTGGTGGCCGCATCAGTCCGCTCTAAGCCCAGCAGTCTGGATAAGAAAAATTAAAGGAGCAGAAGGAGGCTTGTCTCCCCCTTTTGATCCTGTTGCTTTTGCAATCTTCTGCCACCATGAACTGCTGCCCCTCTGCCATACCACCCTGCCTTGGAATCAGCTGATTATGGACTGAAACCTCCAAACACTGTGAGCTAAATAAACCTTTTCTCCTTAATTAACTTTGGGCATCTAGTATTCTGTCTCAGCAATGAGAAAAGTAACTAAGACAGTTACACAAACCAAGTACCATAATTTTTAGTCTGAAGTGGGGAAATTTATAGAAAACAATAAAAAGAAAGTTAAAAATATATGATTAGCGTCTATAACATACATTTTATGACTATGGGCACCTAGTCATATTAAAAAGATCTACATTTGTAATTCCAATGATTTCTAGAAGGACAGAGTTCGTCTCTTCACTGACTTCAGTGCTTCCCTCAGCTATCCTGGCTAAATGAAGAGTAGGACAGTGATGACAAAGGCTGGATACAGGTAAGTACATCAATATACATTAATTTTGTCCAATGATGAAGCAGTAGATGATACTTTTCAAAGGCATGATGAGCCACTCCTTAATCCCAGCACTCAGTATGCTAAAACAGGAGGATTGTAAATTTGAGGCCAACCTGGAATACATAGGCAAGATCGTGTCTTTAAAAAAAAAAATCCCCTAAAAAACAAAACAAAACACCAAATACTAGAATGGTTCCTGAAGTCAAAGGTGATTGATATCAAGGAAAAGCCGCACTACAGTTGAGCTCTATCTTTCTCTTCCTAAAAATGTGCACAGCATAATACAACTAAAGCTCTGTTCAAGTCAGAATCTGGAGCTCAAAACTAACATAACTTAGAGAAAAGAAACTGGTTTAAAAGAAATAAAGAACAGCAAATGTCAGGCTAGCTACCTGAAGAGAATACAAAGCAGGAATCTCCAGGAAATTGGTCTTGGATTTCAATTCTTTACACTGTGAGAGTCTTAATAAAAGAAGTATTAATATATTCAACATGCATTATAGTAACACAAGGAAAATATGATGAAGATTGCTTTATCTCTTTCCTTTTTAAAAATAATGTGGCATTTTAACTCAATGGCAAATAACATTTTTACTTTAGTGGAGTGGAGCGACAGGGACATGATAGCTATGCTAGACACAGTTTTGTTTTTTACCCTAATGTCATCCTTAAATGTCTCACATATACGTGTCTTTGTAATTTTCTAAAAAATGGAATTGCTATGAGAGATCAAATGGGAAGAAGAAATTTTTCCACAAACCAGGAATCAAAATTAAAAAGTTATAAATATAGCTAGTAGGAAACCAACATAAATTTAAAATCACTGAACAATTAAAATTTAAAATAACACATAAATTGCATTTTTATATTTTAAGATTTATTTGCCTTTTGCATTCATCTTAGTACAACATGCAAATGGCAAATATTTATGAAGACAATACAGAATCATTTCTTTTCAGCGTAAGATAAACTCTATTTAACTCTGTCAATACTGCTTAAGTAGGACTGATAAAAGGAGCTACACAGCAACAACAAAAGAGCTCACAGAACAATTTGCAAGAAATAAATGCAAATATTTCCATTCACATGGAAATGGAAATATTTTGTCACATACTTTTGTCACACACTATTTTATAGTTTATAACAGCTATAAAATGTTTTACCTTAATAACACTCAAAGTATGCCTAAGTATGATTTTATAATTCAATATAATTATTTTGTGCTCTGCTGATAAACTGACATCCTGGGATAGTTCCTGACCATATTTGGTACCAGCAATCAAACTCAGGACCTGGAGCTTGCCACACAGGTGTTTGTGCCTCTGCGCTATATGCCTGGCCTTGCATATTGGTTTCTTAACACAAATGAAAGATAGGTGTAGAACATCTTAAAGTAGAGAGAGAGAGAGAGAGAGAGACAGAGAGTGAGTGTGAGTGAGTGTGTGTGTGTGTGTATTTAAATAAATACTTAGCTTTTATTCTGTTAAAAAAGATACACTCTAAATCTCTTAAATTAGGTCAAAATGTTCCAAAATGCTTATAGAGTTCAGAAGAAAGTAACAAAGATGTTTACATACCTAGAAAATAAAAAGAAAATATTGAATGATATCATGATCACTTAGCTCAGTGAATATACTTATGTTATTTAACTACCTAATCTATGTGTTGTAGGTTATTTAACAATAATTTAGAACCTGTGTTAAAAACAAAGGTAACGGATTATTTAATAGATTTAAGTCAGTCATATTGAGGAGAAATAAATACACCAGTAGAAGGAGGAAGTCAGGTAAAGTTCAAGTAAGTATTTTAATGACTTTTAATTCACAATATGAATGACTAAACATGGAATAGTTTTCAAACTAAATGTTTCCTCCCATGAAAATATTTATATTCAGATTAAGATAATAAGAAATTTTCATTTTTTCTAAGATATTTTGTGTGAACATGCTCAAAAGTAAAGACAGGGATAACACAATAGTTTTTAGGCCTTTTTATTGTAGCACAGAACATTGTCTCACATAAAACTAAAATTTTCCGTCAATTCCCTAACATTTAAAAGAAAGAAACACTAAGACATTTAGGGGGAAGATAGTATTTTAAGTTATCCCTGGAAGGATTTCATTGTTTGTGAAAGCCAAGAAGAATCTCTAAAGAGACTAAATAATGTTCAGGCCTAGTCTAAAACCATGACTTAGTAGTTTGACATTAATATTTTAACTTCCAGTTTATTTATGTGACTTTAAACTCATAAACAAGATTAGATTAAAATATCAGGATGCTGATAAAAAAAATATATTCAAAAGGAAAGAAAATACTGTTCATACACTAAAGAGATATCTGGCTCCCGACCTACAACAGGCATCAGTGGGAACACCGCCAGAAGCAAACAGAAGAGTGTCCAACCCAGGGAGGTGATCTAAAACAAAGAAAACAGTTATCTTAGCCAAATATGGTATAAAAAACCGTCTTCTATGCTTTATAGACTATATGTGAAATTAAAGGGGCAATGTAAAACTTTATTGCAGTTTACTTAAAAAACTAATACAGTTATTTTTGTGAACAGATTTTTGCAGTAGGTACTATATTAGGTTCCATGTGAATATTATGTCTTTCAATTCTCAACAAGATCAAGGGCAAATTTTTATTATTAATAACATTTCAAATGAAGAAACTGAGCTCAGATCAGTTAAAATATAGGTAATGCCAGGCCCACAACTAGTAAATGAAACAGCCAGGGTTTAGCCTTGGGTCTGGTATTTCAAAGCAAGTGCCCCATTCAGTTCGTCATTATACCGTATGTTGATGATGACAACTGTATGAAAATGGGCATATAATAGTAGTAACATGACTAAGTCAAACAGGGAAATAAGGAAAACTACTTTTATAATTAGATTAAGACAAAAATGATACTAAGGTCATTAACTGAGATTTTTATAAATTCTTATAAGGTACAAAAAAGATATTTCTCCAGTGTGAGGATGAGAGGTTGCAACAGCCAGGAGTCCCCACTCTGCAGCAACCTTCCTAATCAGCACCGGGAGGCAAGGTGGAGCCAGAGCAGCCAGTACACATCCTACCACACCCAGCTCTATGCCTGCCTCGAGGCTGTGGCCTCCTGCCTCTCCACTCTGTGGGCGGCTGCCAGTGGGGAGCAGTGGGGTGCAT
>PVLD010032865.1:0-14214 GCA_004027595.1 Dinomys branickii
TTGGGAAAGAGCAACAGGCATCTCGTGTTGACTAAGTCTATGGCCACTGTGAGCACTTTAATACTTTTTTCTTTCTTTCTTGGAATACATAGGGAAATAGAAAATTGTAACCTTATGTATTGGTCTTGAGTGCTTATTTTTCAGGAAATAAATTATAATAAACTCAGTAGGAGAAGGGATAACCTATTGTTTGCCAAATTCCAGTGAGAAGTCTCAGTCCAGAAATTATGCTCACATACTGACTTAATTAATATATTTAAAAATTAAAGGAGGAAGGAATTGCCCATTAAATCTGCCTCAAATGAGGTTAGAGTTGCATTTGGATGCCCCAAAACCAACATATATAATTTTTCCCCCAGGGGAGTAATAAGAGAAGTCAGAATCCTAACCATTCTGAGGGAATCATATGATTATGTCCACCCAAAGTAAACAAACAAACAAACAAATAAACATCCTGGTGTGGTGGTGCATGCTGGAAATCCTACAAAGCAGCAGGATCACAAGTACAAGCCTAGTCTGAGAGATTTAGCAAGATTTTTTCTCAAAAAATTAAAAAAGACCTGGGGATGTAGCTCAGTGTTAAGGTCCTGGGTTCAATCCCCAGTACCAAAAAAAAAAAAAAATAGAATCCATAAGTGGATTCATAAGAAAAGAAACTGTCTCCCCACACAGAAGCCCTTCCAACAAAATGTAAAACTGAGGGGAGGATGGGCCAAGCACAGTTATGAAGGTGTGAAAATGATCCCCAAGTATTTTATATGCATGAAAAAATCTGCCAAAATGAAACCCACTGATCTATAGAACAAATGAAAAGGAGTTTATGAAGAAAACACTGCCCAAAAAATTATTTTCCAAAAATTCACTCCGTGGAATAGCAGCTGAGTGATTTTACCACTGTGTCATGTAGGAAAGCAAAGGTGCAGTGGCACCCCTGTGTGGTGAAGCTAAGGGAGACCAGCTTTGGGAGCCAGCTGTGCACAGAGCACCCCTGTTCCTGGTTTGGTGAGGTGATGTTCACAGCTTGAAACCAGTCATGTTGGGAGCATCCACACCGTAGACATTTACAAATTCTATAAATGAAGCGTTCCTTTTTCTTTTTTCTTTTGAGAGCTCAGTTACCAGTGTACCTTATTATAAAGGAAATCTTAAAAGAGCCTACTCCAGAGACGTATATCTTGATATAGGCAATAGTCTGAAGTGGCAACTCCATTTTCCAATTCACTTTTCTTCAGTTCTTATTCATTACATTCAGGGGCAGAGTTACAGGACTTGAAAAATTTTGCACAATTCACTTTGTCCAGAGAGGCAGTCTATTATCAAACAGTTTACTCCATACTTACATATAGAATATGTCATTTTCTTACCACTTTGAGTTTACAAAGTTATCTTGTAATAATTTTATCATTTTCACATACCTCTCCTACCTGGGAGAAGTTAACACTACTCTTTGCACTCTCCAACATGAAATATTCAGTCATATTCATATATTATCTTGTAATACTTCTCATTTTCATGTACCTCTTCTCCCTGTGAAAGTTAACACTGTCTACTCTTTGTACTCTCCAACATGAAACATTCAGTCATATTAATAGTAATAATTTAGTAGTCTATCTTGCCTGCAGACTAATGTATTTCAAAGGCTTGCCTTACTCCCATGGTCCAGTGTAAAAAGATTTCATTAACCTTGAAATACAAAGGAAACAAAATCAACCCATTGAAGTTCATTGCACCACAATAGCCAAGATATGGAATCAATCTAAGCACCTGTTGACGGATGAACAGATAAAGAAGATACCATACATATACACAATAATTACAGTAATTCATCCATTAACAAAAAGAAAGCCCTGTAATTTGCAGCAACATGGATGAAGCTGCAGAACATTATGTTCATGCACTGGGAAGACAAATATGTCATGATCTCACTCAGATGCAATATCTTCAAAAAGTCAAACTTGGGGAAAAAAGTGTCAAACTTTTAGAAGCAGAGGGTGGTGTCATGCGTTCATGCAGCGAGAGCCAGTGTGGTCACCAGACAGGGCTGAGGAGTGTAGTCAAAGGATACAAACTTCAAGTAGAAGAGTAAATTCAAAGCTCTGTCAGACACCACAGCGCTTATGTTAACAGTACATTGTAGACTTGACAGCGGTGAGAAGAGTAGGCTTGAAGTGCCCTCACCACACACACACACACACACACACACACACAGCTAATTGTGAGAGGTAAGGCATCCTCTCAGTTCATTATCTTGATTTAGGTTTTCCATAATGCATATAAACAGTAGGTAGTACAACATAAATATATACATTTTACTTGCCGATTAAAAATAGTAAGTAAACAATCCGCTGAAACACTAATGTGGAAGATTTAAAGCCACCAAAATCCTCTGGCTTTGGTAGAACACGCAGCTCACCACTCTCGTCCTTGAACCTTGAAAAAGCACCACCTCCTCCTGCAGCAACATGCAGTGTCCTCTTCTGCCTGCAGAGGACAGCAGAGACTGGGATCCTAGCCGGACTTCAGGTTTTAGAGACAAACCAGCCACGGATTCAAGGCCCTGCTCCACAACGACTCTTCTTGCAGAGATTCCGGGTGAGATTGAGACTCCTAAACCCCAAAGGCCAGCCTTGCTTCCCAGCTCTTCACAAATGGGTCAGACTTGAAAGAGCGAGAGCTGCTGAAATGAAGGTACCCACACCCTGCAGGATTGGCAGTTGGCCTGCAGGTGCCTCTGGAAGTTTTCCTGTTTCTCCTCTGCTTCCTTCTATGTACATGACCATGGGCATTAGGAAATCTTCCAGCCCCTCCTTCCCCGGGTGCTGCACGCAGCCCACCGCTGTCCTCGCCTCCCTGGATACCTGGTGGCCCTACAGCTCTGGATGCCGGCATGGACCCACTAGGGGTGAGCAAGATACCCGGTGACTATCTAAATTTCAGAAAAGTTATTACAGTAAAAGGCATGTTACAGTACCACTAAGCCCCCTGGGAATTCTTCCTTCGGCTTCCAACACGTTCTTCCCAACGTTCTTGCCACTTTCTGAAACAGTTTGGAAAATCCTCCTTTGTGACTGTGTTTATGAGCTGTACGCAAAAATGCCATGCAGGTTGCTGCCAGATGCTGTCCGGCAGAAAAACTGGCTCATAAAGCAAGACAAAGACAACCACACGCAATGTATTAATTACTGTAACCCTCCTACTAACCTGTTTTGAAACTGTTTTATTGTTATTTTTCTTCTCTTTAAAATAAATACATAAAAGACGTGGCACTGTGTCCTTGTCCACCGTATTCACCGGGTCTGGCTCTTCCCCAAAGTCAAAATAAACAACTGATTCAGGACATAGAGGCAGCCAGAACCCTGCAACTGGAGACGCAAAAGAGGACTTTCAAAAAGCCACAGATAAATGGGTTCATCTCAAGAGGGAACATTTTGAAGTGGGGTTCATGGCAATGTGTCTTTCACTGTAATAAGCTGTTTAATTTAAACATTCACTGTATGTTTGAGCACATCTCATGTGGGGCTCTTTTAGAACCACCAATATCTCAGAGCTGAATTTTTTTTTAATTCATTTTCTTTTTAGAAGTTCTTACACAGTTTAGTTCCCCAGTGACCACAAATACATGTCCATAGTAAAAATGGCATACATTACATATTAGTACAGATATTTTATATATATATCAGAACTTCAAATCATAGTTGCTCCCCGGAGGGAAACACCCATTCCAGTTTGGCTTGAATCCTTTCAGATGTGTCTCTATGCATGACTATCCACGTACTCACATGATGGAAATAGTTACATTTTTGTGGTGGAGTTAGTTACTCTGTAGAAACGGCATTGAACTGTACCCATTTATCTGTGGTTTTATTCTGTTCACTCAACTATAGGTTTCTATGCAGCTTAACAGACCTGTACCTCTACCTCACCCTCTGGACCAGCTGGGTGACAGATGTGACACATTCCCATTGTGTAAATCTTCCCTTTTAATGAGTATTTATGTTGTTTGTGATTTTTTATTGTTATAAAGATAGTGCAGTGAATATGTATCTATAAAAATTCTGCTACCATAAATTCTAAGAAGTAAAGTTGATGCACATAAGGCGGACACATGTAAAATCCTAGTGTGGTGTTGAAAGCCTTTCTCATCCCAACCTTGGGAAGGATGAGCAAGAGGTGGCAGATGCTGAGAAAGGGCCCAGGAGGACCAGCAGGTCTCAGATGACTGAGATCACTGTGGTAGGCAGGGCCTGTTCCCTTGAGCGTGTCTGAGGTGGGCTGCACAACAGGTTATGAAAACTCCGGGAGACAAGGGCTACTCAACCAACTTGTAGAAGTGGGCATAGCCATGGAGCACATCAGAAAAGTCATGGCTGCTCATGGGCAACAACAAATTCACTTTCACCCACGGGCCTGAAACCATGGCTCCTTCTCTGAGTGACAAGGCAACTCTTAAATGGACACTACCCAAGCCCTGCACAGAAAAGGATTTTCCTAGGAAGGAGTACATGGTCTCCATCTCCACAGCCTTATGGAGTTGCCCAGTACCCAGTGTTTGGCTGACCGAGGGCAGGCGATCAACACATTGCTGTAAAAATAAACCATCAGGATGTGGCATAGGAAAGCAGCCTATGGGATGGTGTTCAGTCCCTGGTTGTGTCTCAGATGTGGACACCATAAGTGGAGAAGAAGGGCTACTTTCACCTCTGTTTCTTCCACGGCCTGCCCTCCACACCACCCACCATCCTCTGTCTCCCCAAGGAAGTGGGACAGAGGACAGCGCATGGCTGTTAAGTGAACAGAGCGAGCAGGAAGCACTCTCCTTTCAGGTTTACTTTGGGAAAATGATTAGTGTTTCAAGTTAGAGTAAATAGCATGACAGTAATTTCTAATTTTGAAGAAACAAGACTAATATTGAAGAAGACTTGACAAAGGATGACCTACGGGCCAAATCCAAACCGCTGCCTGTTTCTGTGTGGGCCCTGAACAAAGAATGGCTTTTGTAATTTTTAATATCAAAAAAAGAATGATGTGTCATGACATGTGAAAGTCATATGACGTTCAGTTTTTAGTATCCATAAATAAAATGTGATTCAAATACCATTCATTTGAAATACCACTCATTCCATATTACCTGTGGCTGCTCTCTTATTACAGAGCAGAGTTGAGTGTATGGCAGCAGCCGTGTGGCCCACAAAGACTACAATATTTACTTCCTGTCTTTTACAGAAAAAGCGTGCTGAGTCATAATGTAGAACACTAATTTATACTTACAGTACTCTGATTTTATTCCTTTATTAGATTTTTATCTAACATCAAGTGGAGTCTTTATGTGAAATTGATAAACCGAAAGCTTCCAGCCTTTGTGCTTTCTCTGTTTTGCTGTCTTCCACCGTGAACTGTGGCCCCTCTGCCATGCCACCCTGCCTTGGAGCCAGCCAGTTGTAGACTGAAATCCCCACATACTGATGGTTTCTGGAAACTTATACCATAATTGGGACAAATATTAAACCTTAACACAAATGTCTTACCTGACTTTCTTAAACAAAAAGGCATTCAATTTCTAGGTATAAAAGGAAGAGAGGGGGCTGGGGGTATAGCTCAGTGGCATAAGCGCTTGCCTGGCAAGCGCAAGGTCCTGAGTTCGATCCCTGGTACCAGAAAAAAAAAAAAAAGGAAGAGAATGTCTCCTGGGCCTGACTGCCACATTGGTACTACAGTTTCTTCACACCAGTTTGGAACAAGAGGAAATAATCCTCGAATCCTTGATGAAATTGGATGAGCCTTCTATTTGCAGGTGTGTGCGAGCTGTTTTTCTGTCAATGCGACAACTGTAACTGAGAAAATCAATTTAAAAGAAGAGAGATTTGTTTTGGCTCACAGTTCCAGAGGTCTCAGTCTGTGGTCGCTTGGTTCTTTTGTTCAGGGGCCTCTGGTGAGACAGAGCATCATAGCATCCAGGAAGCAAAGAGGAAGGGGTCAGGGACGACGGAGCCCTTCAAGGCATTCCCGCACCAACCTACCTCCTCCAACTGAGACCCATCTCCTGAATTTCCCTCATTTCCCAATAGCTCATTAAGAATCTATAAATGGATTAATCCAGAGCCCTCATGAGCCAGCTGCATTGGGAACCAACACTTGAACACATGAGCTCGTGAGGGACATTTAAAATCCAAACCATAGCCAGATGTGGTGGCCCATACCTTGTAATCCCAGCTCTGGGGCAAGTAGGTTGTGAGTTCAAAGCCAGCCTGGGCTACATAGCAAGATCCTGTCTTCCCAACCCCATACCCATGCAAATCATAACACAAGTGGCTTTAACTGTAATAATAAGCAATACACAAAGTAATAATACTGCTAAGTGGAGTTACTACTGTAACTGTACTGTACTGTACTGTAACTGTGCTGTTACTACTGTAACTCATTTACAGTTTCAATAGTTTCTTAAATACAAGAAGCTACATAGAATTATCTTACATGCACCTTCTGCTTTGCAAGTACAAAGAGAATTTGCTCATAGGTGACTGCTTACCCACAGCTTCTGTGGCAGGCGGGGCTGACATGGTGCTTTTGCCTCCAGCTGCACGGGGTATCATCGTCTCAGCTTACACGCAGCCTCACCCTGGGGCTCAGCTGTCCTGGCTCCTGGATCGATGCTTTGCTATTTTGTCTACTGGAACCTGCTATAAGTTACTTCTATTTAGATATTTTCTAACTATTATAGCTACTAGAACAAGTGTTCATAACTTTGAACTTTCCCTTTTATTATTATTTTTTTGATGGAGGCTTATTTTGTTGCCCAGACTGGCCTCAACTCCTGGGCTCAGGTGATCCCCTTGCCTAAGCCTCCCCAATAACTAGCACTGAAGATGCATAGCACCATGCCTGGCCCTAAACCTGTTCAAATTTTTGAACTGCAATATCATAAACTACTAAGCCAAGATTTTAAAAGATAATGAGGAATACTCTTGCTATGTTACTATTGTGAGGGAAAAATAGTTTGTTAGCACTTTAATAAGTAAAAAAGCACTTTTAAGTAGCTCTTATGTTTGATATACTGTGTCAGCTTGAGAATTGAGAAGTTTAGAAGCTTAACTAATTGACTTAGCAGGAGGCCAGGGTCCTCACTTTGTAAACATCTTGAATTTGTGGAAGAGGAAGGCACTGAGATGGTGTGGGTGGGTAGCTGGCATACAATATAAGGGAGGAAAAGAGGCTTGCTTCCCCTCTTTTGGCTCTTGTTGCTTTTGCTGTCTTCTGCTATCTGTGAACTGTTGCTCTTCACCATGCCACTCTGCTTTGGAGCCAGCTGATTTCGGACTGAAACCTCCACAAACTGTGAGCTAAATAAACCTGTCCTTCCTTAATTTGGGTTGTTGGGCATTTTGTCTCAGCAATAAGAGAAAAGTAACCAAGACAGAATTTGGTACCAGAGAAGTGGGATTGTTGCTGTGACTATACCTGACCACGTGGTTCAAGAACCTTTGGAAATGGCTTGTGCGAAAAATTTGGAAAGGTTTACAAATGTTGGCTGAAAGGGTAGAGGTGGAAAGCCTTAGGGTATTGTGTATGGGAGGTTCTGGTCAGGGCTCAGAGGACAAGAAGGCCGACAGAAATACTGCTGATAAAGACCCAGCACAGGAGGTTTCTGTCGGGAAAAAGGACTGTATTGGCTGCCGGACTCCAGATGACGTGTGTTATGGCTTGGCAAAAAGTGTCTACATTTTGCACATGTCCAGAGACTTTTCCTAAGACTGAAATTAAGGGTGACGGACTAATTAATCTGAAGAAATTTCAAAGCAGTCAAATGTTGAGGCAGTGTCATGGCTTTTGTTGGGGGCATTAGCCAGAACTATGTTGAGAATCAAGAGAAGGGAGCCCAGCAGAACAATTTAAAATGTTGTGAGTTTGGCCGGAAAGGAGGTTCTAGTAAAGTTGTGGACTACAAAGATAGAGCTGAGGCGCTCTTGGTTGCTGAGAAGAAACAGGAGAATACAAAAGATGGCCTGAGAGCATTAGAAGCAGCGAGTCTCTACCCTTTGCAGCCTCAAAATTGCAAAGGCGAAGGACTTTTCTTTGAGGAGAAAGTTGCAGAGCACCATGTTCCAGAATGGCAGCAGCTGTACGATATTCCAGAATGGCAGTGACACACTAGGTTCCAGAATGGCAGTACCACAGTAAATTTGTTCCTCATACTTGGATTCAGAGTACCCAGTGATCCAGGCACTCAACCCCTACAGACAAGACAGAAGAAGCCTGGCTACTACTCCAGCTGGCAGCAGATCTTGGCATCATCTACATGGTACTGGTTTTAGGTACATGCAGAATGCAAGAGTTGTGGGGTTAGAAAGGCTTCCACCCTGATTTCAGAAGGCCTGGGAGGCCAGGCAGTGTGCTCCTGAGATGGCTATGTGTGAAGCTGTGAGGGTGAAGCCAACAGTGCAGTGGAGATCCCAGAAGTTTGGAAAAGCCAGGAACATGCATTATCTAAGGAAAGCTGCAAGGAGGGAGCAAAGCAGGCCCAAGAGAAAAGCTGTAGGAGCTGTAACCACCAGAAGTGCCATAAGGATAGAGTCACTCAAACCCTTTGGAGTTCACAGTTTGCCACAGATTGCTTCAGATGCTGGACATGAAACTAAAGGACTTAATGTTTGCCCTGCTGAATTTTGGACTTACTTTGGTCCCAATCCTTTGTATTCCTGTTTTTAATTTTTGGAGTGAAAATCTTTATTTTGTGCTATTGAACGTTGGAAGTTTTTAACTTTTCATTTGAACAGGGGCTTGCAGGTAAGAGTTTGCCTTATATCTCAGAGGAGACTTGGGACTTGGACTTTTTCAGCAATGCTGAAACTCTTAGGACTTTTGCAACTCTTAGAGATAGGCTAAATGCCTTTTGCATAGAGGGATATGCATGAGTCTTTGGGGAACCAGGAACAGAATATGATTGTTCTAATGTAATGTAATGTTGATAGACTTAATACTGATTCTTAAGGATTGTTAAACCTGTATTGAAGTGCTCAAATTGTAAAATGATAAGAATAAGCATGTCATTGTTTATGGAAACTAGTTTAAAGAAATGTGTCTGTTGCTAAATTGACAAGGGGTGGACTGCAATAGTTGATACATTGTGTCAACTTAAGAATTGAGAACTTTAGAAGCTTAACTAATTGACTTAGCAGGGGGGCAGAGTCCTCACTTTGTAAATATCCTAAGCTGTGGAAGAGGGCACTGAGATGATGTGGATGGATAGCTGCCATACAATATAAAGGAGGAAATGAGGCTTTCTTTCCCTCTTTTGCTCTTGTTGCTTTTGCTGTCTTCTGCTCCCTTGAGCTGTTGCCCCTCAACATGCCACCCTACCTTGGAGCCAGCTTGTGACCTAAATGGACTTTTCCTTCCTTAATTTTGGGTACCAGGTATTTTGGCTCAGCAATGAGAGAAAAGTAACTAAGACAGTAGCTTTTTTCTTTTGCATAATTTAAATTTTTCTACTTTTTATATTTCATGATGTATATAATATTAACATAGTATTATGTGGGAGTGTATCGAAAGGAAGGTTTTCATACTAATGAGATGGTTAATCAAAAAGCTTAGAGACAGCTGGATGTGTATACCACACCTATAATCCTGGCTGAAGCAGAAGGATACCACATTCAAGCCCAGCCCTGACAATTTAGCAGTGAAATAAGACCATGTCTCAAAATAAGGGGGTGTCTTGGTTACTTTTTTCTCCTTGCTGAGACAAAATACCCAACGCCCAAAAGGAAGGAAGGAAAGGTTTACTTAGCTTACAGTTTGTGGAGGTTTCAGTCCATACTTGGCTGGCTCAGAGGCAGAGTGGCACGTGACAGAGGGCAAAATGTTCACAGCTGCAGAGCACAGCAAAAAACAACCAGCAAAAGGGAGGAATGGCAGCAAAGCAGCCTGTTTCCTTCCCTTACATTGTAAACAGGCTACTCCCACCCAGGGGGCATGTAGTTTTCACACAATCTCCATGCCCTCCTCTTCCCCAGGCTCAGGATGTATACAAAGTAAGCACCTTGGCTTCCTGCTGAGTCACTCAGCCAAACCACTGGAATCCATAAGTTGACACAATGTATCAACCATAACAATCAACCACTTGTCAACTTGGCAATCAGACACATTTCTTTAAACCAGTTTCCAGATACAAAGACATTATATTACACTAGAACCATAACATTTCCCCTAGCTAGACTCAAGTACATCCCTTTATGCAAAAGGCATTTAGTCCATCTGCAAGAGTTGCTGAAGTCCTAACAGTTTCAGCATTGCTGAAAAGTCCAAGTTCCAAGTCTCCTCTGAGATGTAAACTCGTTAGTTACCAGCCTCAGTACAAATGAAAAGTTAAACACTTCCAACATTTAAAGGCACAAAATAAACATTACCATTCCAAAAGGCACCAACAGGGTAATATAGAGCATTGGGAACAAAGCAAGTCCAAAATCCAGCAGGGCTAACATTGTGTCCTGTAATTCCACATCCAGCATCTGAAGCAACTTGTGGCATATTGTGAGCTCCAAAGGGCTTGCATGAGTCCACCCCTATGGCACTTCTGGTGGTTACAGCTCCCACAGCTTCACTCTTAGGCCTGCTTTGCTCCCTCCTTGCAGCTTTCCTCAGATGATCCACGGTCCTGGCTTTCCTGAACTTCTGAGGTCACCAGGCTACCTTTTGCTTCACACTCACAGCTTCACACATTGCCCTCTCAGGGGCACACTGCCTGGCCTCCCAGGCCTTCTGAATTCTGGGTGGAAGCCTCCATGCACCTAAGCCAGGGCCACGTGGATGATGCCAAGGTCTGCTGCCACCTGGAGCAGTAGCCAAACTTTCCTCTCTCTTGGCCATATGGGTCGAGTGCCTGGGTTGCTGGGCACACTGAATCCAATTCTGAGGAACAAATTCTCTATGCCGCCTCCATTCTGGAACCTGGTGCGGCGGCTGCTGCCACCATTCTGGAACATGGCGCTCTGCAGCTTCCTTCTCAAGGCAAGGTCTCTCACCTTTATAGTTTTGAGGCTTCAAAGGGTGGAGACTTGCTGCTTGTGGTGCCCTCAGGCCATCTTTTCCATTCTCTTTTTCCTTCATAGCATTAGAGATCTCCTCAGCCTTATCTTTGCAGTCCACAGCTTTACTGGGGCCTCCTATTCTGGCCAAACCTACATTTGAAATAAGCCTACTGGGCTCTTTGCTCTTGATTTTCAATATAAATCTGGCTAAAGGCCCCCAACAATAGCCATGCCACTTCAACGTTTGACTGTGTTGAAATTTTTTTTTTTCCAGATTAATCAGTTTGCTGCCACCGTTAATCTCAGTCTTAGGCAGTCTTTGGACACGAGCAAAATGTAGACAAACTTTCTGCCAAGCCATAATATACACCATCTGGAGTCCAACAACCAATGCAGTCCTTTCCAACAGAAACCTCCTGAACCTGGTCTTTACCAGCAGGATTTCCATCAGCCTTCTGGTCTTCCGAGTTCTGACCAGACATCTCCAAACCTTTTCAAACTCTTCCCACAAGCAATTTCCAAAGGCTCTTGAGCCACATGGTCAGGTATAGCAACAACCCCACTCCGCTGGTACCAAATTCTGTCTTGGTTACTTTTTTCTCTTTGCTGAGACAAAATACCCAACGCCCAAAAGGAAGGAAGGAAAGGTTTATTTAGCTTACAGTTTGTGGAGGTTTCAGTCCATACTTGGCTGCTTAGAGGCAGAGTGGCACATGGCAGAGGGCAAAATGTTCATGACAGAAGCACACAGCAAAAACAACCAGTAAAAGGGAGGAATGGCAGCAAAGCAGCCTGTTTCCTTCCCTTACATTGTAAACAGGCTACCCCCACCCAGGGGGTGTGTAGCTCCCACACAGTCTCCATGCCCTCCTCTTCCCCAGGCTCAAGATGTATACAAAGTAAGCACCCTGGCTTCCTGCTGAGTCAGTCAGCCAAACCTCTGGACTCCCCAAGTTGACACAATGTATCAGCCATAACAGGGGGTAGGGGTGCTGGGGATGAACTTCAGTGTGGAGACCATGGGTTAAATCCCCAGTACCAGCAAAAACAAGGCATGAGGACCTCTGAGGAGAGAAAATGAGAATAATTTTAATCAAGATAATAAAATAGTATATAATGTCTTTTAAAATTGACTTAATGAGAAAAGAAGGAAAAATGGAAACAAAGCTTTTGTAAATAGGGAGGGGAGGAGGGGTTGAGGGAGGGGAAGAGAATGAGGGAAAAAGAATCAAATTATTTGTGTATAGAGACAAATTTCCTGCAATGAATGTAACATTATGTATACCTAAATGTACTGATGAGCTTAATTTTTAAAATTGGGAGAATAAAGAAAGCTTCCTATTAATTTCCTTTTTAAATGTGATTAAAATAAGCAAATCAATCTGCTTTGTGGTTCAAGTCCAGAAAAGCCTGGAATATGTCTGAGTATGGTTAACACATTTTTTACAGTCCTGGGGGTCAAACCCAGGAGTACTCTGCCAGTGGATACATTCCCACCGTTCTTTTAAAATACTTCTTTTATTCTGTTTTGAAACCGGTTCTCACTAAATGGCCCAGTCTGGCCTTGAGCTTGGGATACTCCCGCCTCAGCATACCAAGTAGCTGGGATAACAGTCATGAACCACTATGCCTGGCAAAAGATATTATTTAGAATCCTGGATTGAACAAATTTCATATCTGTTGTAAATTGCTCTGATAAGATGCTTAGGAGAAAATGGAATTCCAAAATGTCCCTAATCAAATCAAACTTGTATACTAATAAAAAAAAATTTTGAATATGTATTGATAAAATCTTAACATATACTAATAAATTCCTGTCCAGACTACAGTACAAATTACATTCCCACCAGTAATATACTATATAATATATATAGTATAATACACACACACACACACACACACACACACACACATATATGGCCCTGTATCCTTACCAACATATTAGCTTTTCAAATCTGGTGGAAGAATTGCACCTTTAATTTGTGTCTTCCTGCTTATTAGTAACAGTGAGCATCTTTTCCTGTTTATTGGTTATTTTTCATTTCCTGATTCCTGTTCCTCTAAGTGCCTATTAACACCCTTGGCTTGTTGAAAAAATATATCTTTTAATTAGTATTTCCTTGATTTCTAGAAATGATCATGTTTACTGGTCATTTTGTTATTTCAAGGTCTGCGAGTTGCCTGTTTATATCTTTTACCATGTTTTCTACTGGGTGGCTTATCTTATTAATATTGAATGTCTAAGATTTACTGTTGCTCAAGAGTCTGTCTAAGTGCAGTCAGTTTTCAGAAAGCAAACACAGTCTGGTGCCACGATCTAAATTAAACTCTTGTCCAAGCTAGTCCTGGGGTTAACGTATTGTGTGGCATTGGTGTTGTACACCTCAAATAAAGCACAGAAAATTGGCAGATGATAAATTAGCTATCTTGTCCAACAAAAGCCACATGCCTCTTCTTTCTCCTTCTAAATAAGCTGAGGGAAGAAGGAAATTGATCATTAAAAATAGCTGCTGTTTTCATCAGCAGGACTCAATAATAGTCTAAATCAGCTTTGAGCTCAGACTGCAGCAGCGTGTTGTGGTGAATATTCTCCTATGTGCAGTAATGATGATTCCTTGAGAGGATAGCAAAGAAATTTCTAGACCCTCCTGGGAAGGGACCCTAGTAAGATCAGGCCAGCTCACTAGGACACAATGTCAGAGAAGAGGCAAAGTTGAAGTCTTCAGAGGGTGCCAGCGTCCATCTGCAGGCGGTGCCCAGAGCACAGACAAGGCCAAAGGGGATAAGCTGAGGATTCACTCCTGCACGGACCAGGGCAGACGGGAGAGTAAGGAGTCAAACAGGGCCAGCCCCTGAGCTTGCTTCTCCGGAGAGGAGCGTCCCGCAGTCACAACCATAGCCACGTGCAACATGAGTCCCCAGGCTGGGCGGCTGAAATCAGGTCTCCAGCGTCAGTGTGAAGCTGTGGCTGCCCAGGCTCCTTCCACAGACATGGACCCGTTTTGTGTGTAGTGCAGCCCAAGCATCAGCATCTTTCAAAGACCTTCCAGGCTAGACACTGGGGTTAAGAGCTGAATCAGCCAGAGCAGAGGAGAGGTGCCGCCTCAACATGGCCCATGTCACTAACTGCTGGGCTCAGGATGACAGGAAGCCTGGCCATGGCAGAAAGCTCTGGAGCACCCAAACTCAGAAC
>PVLD010032866.1:0-14213 GCA_004027595.1 Dinomys branickii
GTTAGAAAATTAAATGTATGCAGTGAATCTTTCAAAACGGCATCTGCAAAAGAACCTACTAACAGCTTTAAAAATAAAACACCGTGACTATATTGTAGTCATTTGATACATTTGTACATAAATGAAGTTATTGTTGAGGTTCAGAGAAAGATAAATGCAAAATATAACAGTGTTTGGAATGCTGAGCAATTTTCTCTAATGCAAATAAAAAATCTTTAACATAGGCTCAGAAGTATGTCCCCTAATTTTGCCTTGCTTTTTTCCTTGTCAAACAGAAGGACAAGCTCTTGGCAATGTTCCTTACCTGCTTACATAAATAGCTCAGTACTGTGTTGATCTTGTCAAAGGAGAAGCAAATACCTCTGGGTACCTTCCCTGAGCTTTCATAAGTAAATATGTACGGCAAGAAGAATAAATGAAGTCTATGAATACACACTGCATATACTTTTGCCATGCACCATTGCAAGATGAATGCTATAAAACTGAGCTACATCACTAGCCAAAAGAATATATGTTTTGTGAGATTTCTGTAACTACAGCCTCACTTCTTTACAGAGAAAAATGGCAATTCATTAGTTAAAGAGTCTTAAAATCCTTGAAAGACTTCAAATTCACAAGAATGCGATTTTTGGCAAACTAAGACCGGTAGTCAGGGAAACAAAATGTTGTTGAAAAACAACAAAGCCCAAGTAGATTCGGTATTATGCCTGGTTATTTTCAAACACAAAGTTAATTAGCTGCTACAGAGACCTTATTGCTGGCCAGCCTGTATGGTTTATTCTGTTTCTTTAAGAATACAATTTGTGAACTACTTCCTTAGAAAATATAATAAATTTTAAATTCAGACATTTGTCGTATTTTCTTTCCCAATGTGGAACACCTTCTTAAATTTTTGAAGGTAATTTCTACCCTGTGAAGGTATTTTCAGTGAGAAAAATGCAAGAAGGGTGATGGACGAAGGAATTCCGATGTGTTATGTACATGAACCAACTCCACACAAAGAAGGTGCTATTATGTACTGACAACAAGTGCTAGTAAAGTTTAAAGAAGGAAAAAGAAGGAAAAATAAAGTTTTAACTTAGAGCCTTTTCATTAGAAATCTGAATATAAAGTAAAATGCTCCAAAAATGAGAGACAACTTAACATAAAAATACTGTATTAGTTTGGTACCCACTTAGACATAAAAGCTCTCATTTTATCAATGTGACTGTGCACAATTCAAGGAATTGCCATTCCCTCAGATATTAGCATGAGTGGCATCCTTTAGACTTGTTCACTTTATAGTCTATATACCAGTAAAAAGAGTGGATTGTATTTAGACATCTCAACATCTGCCCCTCAGTTATCTTATACAAACATTTTACAAAATCACTTTCTATGAATGTTTACAGTAGGGGACAAAATGATGTGACAGAAAAAGTGTTACAGTGGAAATGATATCTGAAAAAAGATTATTATATCCTAAGAACTAATTAGGACTTTCTCTGATGAGGAAGCTGTACGGAGCATTGGAAACAAAGTACTAAGAAAACCCTCAAAATATAATATGGCTTTTTCTGGACAGTAAAGGTGATCAGAATTGACTCAGTTATAGAGCATGGATATAAAATAACTTGTAGAAAATTAATTTGTAAAACTTTTGCATAACGTTTTGTCTACATTTCTATCAACTCATGTCTTAGTTTTATGTTGTTATTCTGCACTAACTTGCTAGAGTTTTGAACACATAAATTTCTCTAATTTTGACCTAGTAGAGGAGACCCTAGTACATTGCATAGCAAATGTTTAAATGACCATCTCATTTTGGATTCTTTTATATATTCTTTAACCCTCATAATCCACTGAATAAATGAAATTGTGTAGTGCTTGGAGTTTCAATTCCTCATTATTACATATGTGTAAATGGAGCAGTAGTTATTTCTTTCTAACATTTGTGAATGTGAAATATGAAAAAACTTCTCAACTTCATAAGGAGGAACTTCATTTGAAATTATTATTTGAAAGGAAAGTCTACTACAATATGGGGAGAAGAACTATTAAAATTGGAAAAAAAATCCCCCACCATCATATTTGCAAATACCTTAAAAATGGGCAAAATGGGTTTATCTTTTGGAGGAAGATTGTAAAAAGGGCTATAAATAACAGGGGAAATTCATTTCAAGGTTTCAGAGAAGGTACTATGCTACCATGAGCCAACCTATTCTCAGAAGGGGGATTTTAGATTAGCTCAGGCTGAGAGAGATTTACAGCTCAGGCGACTGAAAGAAAGAGAAAAACTTTTCAAAAAGTATTTTGTTTCAGTTGGTCAGGGGGGCAAGCAACTGGTAATTTATGAAGTGTCTCTGACCATTTTCTATTGCCATAATACTTAGTGAGACAGGTTTATTTTCTTTGTCTTTTTGAGACAGGGTATCACTATGCAGTTTAGACTGGTTTTGAGCTTGCTTTGTAGTCCAGGTTGGTCTTGAACTCACAACAATCCTCCTGCCTCAGACTTCCAAATGCTTGGATTACAGGCATGCACCACCATGCCCAGCCAAGACTGGGTGATTCTTTTAGAAAATAAATTAATTGCACCTGAGCCTTGTATGCTCTATCAGCTGCTTGGTCACACCAGACAAGGTGGCCCATGTTCTACCACCACTGTGGTTTGCATCTGAGCCCCAAGAGAGACAGGTATACTGTACCAACCTTCTGGGGACCCTGGATCTAGTGGCCCATGTTCTACCAATACCATGGTTCACACCTAGGCCCTGTGTGCTCCATCACCTGTCTGGGCACCCCAGATGTGGCAACCCATGTTCCACTGCCAATATGAATATCATCTAAGCCCCAAGACAGACAGGTACATTTCATGAAAGGCCTGTTGACCCCAAATCTGGTAGCCCACTTTCCACCGTGATCACAGTTTGCATCTGAGCCCTACATGTTCCATCAGCTGCCTCAGGATCCCAGACCTGTGGCCCATATTCTGCCACCACTGTGGTTTGCATTTGGGCCCTGGAGAGGTGGGAACACTGCACGAACTCTCTGGGGACCCCAAACTAGGTGTCCAAACTTTTACTGTCATCATGTGGCAAGTCTGACACCCAGAAAAACTGGGAAGGCTAGGGAACTTCCATGAACTGACTGAGAATTGTGAGGCTCTGGTCTCTGCCTTCTGCATTAAAAATGAGAAGACAGAGGAGCAAAATGCTGTTTCAGAACTCCACCCCATCCAGAACAGTTTCAGGCAACATCAACATAGGAAAACTTACAAGTCACATGCCCTAAATCTGTGTAGTGATTGCAACTGTAGTAAAGAAACAACTCCATTAGGCGATAGAAGAAATCAGATAAAAAATAATCTTTCAGGTAAAGAATAAAATGAGAGCAATAATGAAAGAATTGCTCAGCACATCTAAAGAAGACATTTAAAAAAAATAGAAGCATATACAAAAATGGTGGAAACGTTGAATGAACAATGTAGGAAAGAACTAGAATGCATGAGCCAGATTCAAAGAGATAACCAGGAAATCAAAACTTCCATCATAAGCTGGCACAACCACTTGAATGAAAGTGAAGATAGACTTTCAGATCTTGAAGACTGCATTGAAGTTGAAGATTGTGAAAGGGAAGATCTTTTAAGAGCAATAAGGGACCAAGAAACAACAATTCAGCAGCTGCAGGATGAGGCAAAGGAACACAATTTAAGATTAATAGGTGTCAATGAAACCGCATGAGGCAACAAAAATAACTTAAAAAGAATATTTGTTGAAATAATGGCCGAAAATTTCCCAAGGATGGAAAGAGAATCTGACATACAGTTAAGTGAGGCATATGTGACTGCAACTAGCCTTAAACAAAATAAAATTACACACAGACCTGCAATAATCAAGATCCCAGAAATCCAGCAAAAGAATATTAAAAGAATATTAACAGAATATTAAAAGCTGTTAGAGAAAAGAAACAGATCAACTACAAAGGAAAGCCCATGAGAATCATAGCAGAATTCTCAACACAAGTTATTCAATCGAGAAGCGCTTGGAATAAAGTATTACAGGTCCAGAGACAAAACAGCTTCTAAACAAGACTGATGTATCCTGCCAAAATATCCTTCAAGTGTAACAGAGAAATAAAAATATTTCAATGACAAAGAGCAACTGAAGAACTTCAAGAGTGCCAAACCATCCTTGCAATACTACTAAAAGATATTCTAGACAGAGAAAGAAATGAACACAATTTCAAGAACAACAGAAAGGAACCATCAAGCAAGAGCAAGCAATTAAACTGGTAGAAAAAGTAAGAAACCAACAGCAAGTAAATAACATGACAATGACAAGCCAAAACATATCAGTTATAACTGCAAAAGTTAATAGCCTCAATTCACCAGTCAAAAGAAACAGACTGGCAGAGTAGATTAAGAAACAAAAATCAAACAATATGCTATATACAAGAAACATATTTTACTCAAAAGGAAATCCATAGACTGAAAGTCAATGGATGGAAAACTATTATCCATGCAACAGGAACCCAGAAAAAAGCAAGTGTACCTATTATTGTTGCAGACAATGTAAACTTTAAACTGAGAACAATAGAGAGAGATAAAGAAGGCCCGGGACAAACTTGTTAAGGGACATTTGCAAGAGAAAGAGACAACAATCCTAAACATGTATGCACCAAATATTGGAGCACCAAGCTATATAAGACAAATCTTAATGGACATGAAAACCTAAGTAATTAATAACACTACTGTAACAGGGGACCTCAACACCACTTTGACAGAAAGAAATAGGTCAAATGGGACAAAAAAAACCTGCAAAAAAATAATAGATCTAAACCAAATCTGTGAACAAGTGGACTTAGTAGATGTATACAGAATGTTCCACCCAACAAGATCAAAATACACATTTTTCTCAGCTGTACATGGGACCTTCTCGAAAATGGACCACATTCTAGCCCACACAGTATACCTAGAGCAAAAGAGTGGAAATTATCCCATGAATATCATCTGAGAACAGCATAAAGTAATTGGAAAGTAATGACAAAGCGAACTCCAAAAACTCCATAAACACCAGAAATTAAATAACAACCCCCTGAACAAACAATAGGTCACAGAAGACATTAAGTAAGAAAAAAATACCTACAAACAAATGAAAATGTACGTACAACTTACTGAAATCTGTGGGATGCAATGAAAGCAGTCCTGAGATGGAAATTTTTAGCAGTAAATTCACACATAAGGAAAACAGAAAGAGAACAAATAAATAGCCTAATGCTGCACCTCAGAAGTTTAGAAAAAGAAGCACAAGTGAAGCACAAAGCTGAAAGAAGGGAGGAGATTTTAAAGATCATGGCAGAAATTAATGCAATTGAGATGAAGAAACCCCTACAAAAATTAAATGAATCAGAGTTGGTTCTTTGAAAGAATAAATAGGGGCTGGGGATATAGCTCAGTGGAATAAGCTCTTGCCTAGCAAGTGCAGGGTCCTGAGTTCGATCCCCAGTACCACAAAAAAAAAAGAAAGAAAGAAAGAAAGAAAGAAAGAAAGAAAGAATAAATAAAATTGATAATCCCCTAGCAAACCTTATCAAACAAGGAAAGGAAAAAACTCATATTCATGCAATAAGGAATGAAAAGGATGAAATCACTACAGATCCTAAACAAATTCAAAAACCATTAAGACTTACTTTGAAAATCTTTACTCTGATAGGATAGAAAACTCAGAAGAAATGGACAGATATCTAAAAATGTACAAATTACAAAAGTAGAATCAAGAAGATATAAAAATCTCAAACAACCCAATGTCAACTAACTAGATTGAAAATGTGATTAAAAACTTAGCAATGAAGGAAAGCCCAGCCTGTGATAGATTCACAGCAGAATTTTACAAGAAATTCAGAGATTTAATACCAACACTCATCAAACTCTTCAATAAAATTGAAAAGGAAGCAATTCTCCCAAAATCATTTCTGGAGGCAAGCATTAGAGACCTAACAAAATAGACCTAGGTCTTATCACCATGCACCAAACTCAAGTCAAAATGGATCCCAGATCTCAATATTAAAGCAGAAACATAAAATCTATTAAAAGAGAAAGTAGATAAAAATCTTGAAGACGTAGGGGTAGGCAGAGACTTCATGAACAAAAACCCAACTGCACGTGAAATACTTCAAAGAATCAACAACTGGTATTTCATCCTATTGAAAAGTTTCTGCACATCTAAAGAAATTGCCGGCAGAGTAAAAAGACAGTCCATAAATTGGGAAAAAAATTTAGCTGACTGTCCCTCTGGCAAAGGTCTTCTATCTAGAATATATAAAGAATTAATAAACATCAGCCCTCCAAATTCAAAGACCCAGTCCAAAAATGGACATCTGAGACAAACATATACTTTTCAGATAAAGAAATACAAATGGCAAATAAATACATGAGAAAATGTTCAATGTGATTAGTCATTTGAGAAATACAAGTTAAAACAACATTTAGATTTCATCTCACCCCACTAAGAATGGCTATCATTGAGAAATCAACCAATAACAAATGATGGTGAGGCTGCGGAGAAGTATGAACTCTTTCCACTGCTGGTGAGAATCCAGATTGGTGAAACCACTGTGGAAATCCTTTTGGAGATTCTTCAGCAAACTAGGTCTAGACGTCCCATTCAACACAGCTATTCCCCTTCTGGTTATTTTCCCAGGAGATCTGAAAACTTCATATCACATTGATACATGTGCACCCATGTTTATAACAGCGCAATTTATAATTGCTAAATTGTGGAAGCAACCCAAATGTTCATCCACTGAAGAATGGGTAAAAAAAATTGTGGTACTTCTATACAATGGAATATTACTCAGCTATAAAGGAAGATAAATGAACACAACTAGAGACCATACTCATAAGTTAAATGAACAAGACCTTCATGTGTAAGCAATGTATTGTCTCACTACTGTTAATACCTGAAAGAGTGAATAAAAATTTGGAGGTAGCACAGACATTGTGAAATGGAAGGCACATGCTCAAAAGTAAATGGCAACTGGGGTGAGGGGAAAGAGAAAGGAAAGAAAAGGAAATTAAATATGTATAAAGTGAAATTATGTATGTGTGTATATATGGGATAGCTAACATAGTTGAACTACTGACTTCTATCACTTTACTGAAAGGAACAGTCAATGATTAATTATTGATCCACATTATATGTCTCTATTTGTTCTCCTGAGAAACCACTTTGAACATATCAATATGTAATACAACAGTCATTGTTAATTTCATACTACTTTGTCTGTAGCTCTGTATTGCTTGTATTGTTCTTATGCTACTTTGTAAATGGATGTGTTTGTTAATATGTTTTCCTTCTTTTATTTTTAAAATAAATAAATAAAGAAAATTAATGGAGAAATAAAACATTTCCATGAAAAACATCAATTGAACATCTTCATGAGCAGCAAACCAATGCTACAAAGAGTACTAAAAGATATTCTAGAAAGATGATCAAAATTGCAAGAACAATGATAGAAAGCAACCATCAAGCAGAGCAAGCAACTAAACAGAGAGAAAAAGTAGGAAGTCAACAACAGGAAAATAATATGACAAAGATAAGCTATGTACATCAATTATAACCATTAATGTAAATGGTCTCAATTAACCAATCAAAGGAAGCAGACTGGCAGAGTGTGTAAAGAAAGAAAATCCAACTATATTCTATAAAGAAGAAACACATATAACTCAACAGGAAATCCATACTGTCAAAGTCAAAGAGTGGAAAACAATTCTCCACTCCACATGAATATAGAGTAAAGCAAGGGCAGTTATTCTGTTTGCAGACAATGTGAACTTTAAACCAAGAATGATCAAAAGAGATAAAGAAGGCCACCACATACGTGCTAGGGGAAAGCTTCAAGAGGAAGAGATAACAATCATAAATATGCATGCAATAAATATGGGAGCACACAACTATAGAGGCAAAACTTAATAGGTATAAAAAACAGAATAACTACTAACACTATTGTAATGGGGGATCTAAACACCCCATTGATACAAAGAGATACATCAACTACACACAAAATTATCAAATAAATAACAGACGTGAACCAACTTTATGAAGAAATGGACTTAGTAGATGCTTGCAAAATGTTACAACCCACAACATCAGAATGCACATTCTTCAAACAGCACATGGGACACTATTTAAAGTAGAGCACATTGTAGCCCATAGAACATGCTTAAGTAAATGCGAAAGAATTGAAAGCATGCAGTGCATATTATCTGACCATAATGCAATGAAACTAGAAATTAGTGACAAAACGAACCACCAAAATTCCATAAATACTTGGAAATAAATAACAGCCACATGAACAACAAATGGGTTATATATGAAATTAAAGAATAAACTAAACAATACCTACAAACAAAAATATAAATACAAATTTCTTAAATCTGTGCAATGCACTGAAAGCAGTTCTCAGAGGGAAGTCTATAGCAGTGAACTCACACATCAGGAACACAGAGGAAGAACAAGCAACTAGCTGAAGGCTGCACCTCAAACTTTTAGAAAAAGAAGAAAACTCAAACCCAAACACTATAGAAGGGTGGAAATTATAAAGATCAGGGTAGAAATTCATGCAATTGAGATGAAAATAATTACAAAAAATTAATGAATCAAAGAATTTGTTCTTTGAAAGCATAAACAAAATGATAACCCCTATAGCCAATCTTATAAAAAAAAAAAGAAGAAATAAAGAACCCAAATTCATGCAGTAAGGAATGAAAAGGTGAAATCACTATAGATCTTATAGAAATTCAGAAGATCATAAATATCTACTTTGAAAATCTTTACTCCCATAGGTTGGAAAACACAGAAGAAATGGACAGATTCCTAGATATGTACAAATTACCAAAGATGAATCAGGAAGATTTAAAATCCTGAATAACCCAATATCACTTAATGGGATAGAAAATGTGTCAGATGAACATGATAAGCACTACACTACAGAAACTATAGAAAAATGTGATTAAAAATGTACCACGAAAGAAAATCCTAGATCCTGATGGATTCATAGCTGAATTCTATAAGAAAGTAAGAGAAGATTTAATGCCAACACTCCTCAGATTCTTTAATGAAACTGAAAGGAAGCAATTCTCCATAACCCATTTCTGAAGGCAAGTATTACACTGATGCCAAAGCCAGAGAAAGACCCAACAAAGAAAAAGAACTACAGACAAATCACCCTAATGAACATACATGCAAAGGTAGTCAATAGAATCCTAGCAAAGAGAAGATAGCAAATCATAAAGAGAATTATACAACGTGAACAAATGAGACTCAACCCAGGGATTCAATGATGGTTCAGTATTTACAAATTAATAAATATAATATACCATATCAATAGAGCCAAAGATAAAAACCACATGATCATCTTAATAGGTACAGAAAAAGCTTTCGACAAAGTCCAACACTCATTCTTGATAAAAATCCTGTGGATAACTGAAACAGATGATCTTTACCTCAATCTCATCAAAGCCATCCATGGCAAACCAACAGCCAACATCATATTAATTGGACAAAAACTAAAAGATTTCACTTTCAAAAGAGGAAAAAGACAAGGATGCACATTCTCACCATTGTTATTCAACATAGTTCTGGAAACATTAGCCAGAACAATTAGACAAGAGAGAAAAATAAAAGGAATAAGGATAGGAATGGAAGAAGTGAAATAATCATTATTCACAGATGACACCATACTCTATGTGGAATATCCTGAAAATTCCAACAAGAGACTCTTAGAATGAATAAATAAATTCAGTATTGTAGCTGGATACAAAGTCAACACTCAAAAATAAATAGCATTCCTATACATAAACAATAATCAACTGAGAGAGAAATTAAGGAAACCATACATTTCACAATATCATCCAAAAAATTGGATATTTATGAATCAATCTAACAAAAGAAGCAAAAAATCTATGTAGTGAAAACAACAATACTCTTCAAAAAATCTCAGAGGATTTCAGAAAATGGAAAGATATTTCTTGTTCATGGATAGGAAGAAACAACCTTGTGAAAATGGCCACACTCCCACAATTGTTGTACAGATTCAATGCAATACCAATTAAAATTCCATTAGTATACCTCACAGATCTATAGGAAGCATTCCTAAAATTCATCTGGAACCAAAAGAGACCCAGAATACCCGAAGCAGTCCTGGGAAACAAAGACAAGACAGGTGGCATCGCAAATCCTTAGTTCAAATTATTCTACAAAGCTACTGTGATAAAATCAACATGGCATTGGTAGGAAAACAGACCTGGCTATCAAGTCTGTTTGACTAGAAGATGCAGTCACAACCACAAACACACTCAACAACATTATGTTTGACAAAGTGTCCAAACAATTTCACTGGAAGAAAGATGACCTCTTTAATAAATGGTGCTGGAAAAACTGGATTACCACATGCCAAAGACTGAAACTAAACTCATATATATAACCATGCACAAAACAAAATTCAAAGTGGATTAGAGAACTAAATATTAAGACAGAACTAAATCTATTGGAAAAGAAAGTAAAAATCTTGAAGACATAAGGGTAGGCGGATAGTTCATGAACCAAAACCAAACTCCACAGGAAATACTTCAAAGAATCAACAACATCGATCTGAACTTATTGAAATGTTTTTGCACATCTAAAGAAATTACCAGCAGAGTGAATTAAAAACCCACAAATTGGGAAAAAATTTTATTTAACTGTCCCTCAGATAAAGGACTTCTATCTAGAACATATAAAGAATTAAATATAATTAGACCTCCCAAATTCAAAGACCCAATACATAAATGAGCATATGAGATGAATACATGCTTCTCAGATAAAGAAATACAAATGGCAAATAAGTATATGAAAAAATGTTCATCATCATCAGCAATTTGAGAAATGCAAATTTAAACACTGAGTATTGGTTTAAACAACCCTTAGTTATTGCAGGCTGATGAGGCTCCCAATCTCCCAAATGAGTGGACGATGAAGGCTTAAATAAATGAGACAATGGAAATGATTTCAGGGCTAGAAGAGGGACTAACTCTCTTACAGTTTTGATATTCTCTGACTTCAGATGAAGATTTCGCTGAGTACCCTATATTTATTTGGTTTACAAACAAAGGAGGGAGATACTCAAGAAAACACAGGAAACTGTGCAGGACTTTCCCAAGGAATCCATTATGTTAATTTAGGAGAACTATGTTATCTCCAGGAAGGCCTTCACAGCAGGGGTAAGATGCCTGCCACTGTAGTTTCCTTTAAGTTAGTTGGGGTTGCAACAAGACATCCTCAGTTGTGGCCTTATCTTGTCCTTTGAGGTGTCACAGATTCACAGACCAATACAGGCCTCAGTGGCAACCAGTGACTCACAGAGGTTTACTTACTATAAGTCCACTGCCTATCTTCAGACATGGTGACTAAGCTTCAGAAAACTCGCAAGTAAGCATGGAAAGCCAATTGGTTAATAATAAATCCTGCTTAGCGCCACTTTGTAGTGGTCCCCAACAACTGAGATTCCATCTCATCACAATAAGTATGGCTATCATCAAGAAATCAACCAATAACAAATGCTGCAAGGGCTGTGGAGAAAAAGTAACAGTTCTCCACTATTGGTTGCAACATAGACTGGTGAAAACCACTGTGGAAGTCAGTCTGGTGGTTCCTGAGTAAACTAGGATTAGAGATTCCATTCAACCCAGCTATTTCCATTTTGGGTATTTTTCCAGAAAGAATAAAAACATCATACCACAATATATGTGCACCCATGATTATGGCAGCACAATTTGTAATAGCTAAATCATGGAAACAACACAAATGCCCATCAACTGAGGAATGGATAAAAAAGATGTGGAATTTTTATATAATGAAATATTACTTAGCTATAAAGAAAGATAAACTCAAGGCTTTTATAGGTGAATGGACTCAACTGTAGACCATACTCATAAGTGAAATAAATGAGATTCACATATGTAAACATCATATTTTCTCCCTAGTGTAAGAACCTAAAAGCATAAGTAGTCTAAAAGGTACAATATATATTGTGAAAGAGAAAGAAACTGCTCAAACTGAAATTACTGGGTTGAGGGAAATGAGAAAAGAAAGAAAGAAAGGAAAATATGTATGAATGTGTGCACAAGATAGCTAAGATAATTGTACTACTAATTTCTATTGCTTTATTTAAAAGAGCAGTTGATGTTTAATTGTTTAATCAATAATACATGCCTATAGTTGTTTATCTGAGTAATGAATTTGAAGATAACAATACGTAATACAACAACCATTGTTAATTTCCTATCATCTGAAATTCTGTATTGTTTTTGTGTTATTTTGTGTATTTGTCAATATGTTTTGTTTCTTTTATCCTTACAATAAAACAAAAATAAACTTATTTACCTTATAGTTCTGGAGTCATGGATGTTGGAGATCAGAATATTCCACCTGGAGGCCTCTTGCTGCACCAGAACACGGGAGATGGCATCACATGGTGGGAGTGCAAGAATGGCAATCTTCTCTGTGTGATAGGTGGAGAAGGGTGCTTATTTGTAATAAGTCACTTTTGGGAACACGAAAAATAGGAAGATTTCTTAATATTTTCTATTTAGCAGAATCGTAGGAGTCAGACAACATTCAAGCTGGTCATCAACAATATTTTCAGCATTGGAGGAGAAAATGAGATTTGCATAAAACTTGATTTTCTTTTCCACACCGCCAGTAATGCATCCACCTGTTAAATTCAGCAGTTATCTTTATGCTACGAATTTCTCCAAGTTAAGTGAGTTAGGGCTCTTTTGTAGGGAACTAAATATTGCTTGTCTGACTAAAACAGAATACTGATTATCAGACATTTTTCATATTTCTTTCAAGCTAAAATCAAAACTTTTGTTTACTTGATAAGACTGTAGATGGCTCTGTTATACTGGAAAATCTTGAATGAAAGACAGACTTTCATTAAATAAAATACATAAACTATTACAGTATGTGAATGTGTGCTGTTAATGATTTATATCTGTCTTTTAGAACAGAAGATTTTTAAAAATCTTTTTTTAAGTCTTTCTTTAATTTTACACTGCACTTCATTTTTAATTAACCCTAACTACATTTCATGTGGGATAATGTTTGAAGAGATAGAATTATAAATGAGTCTAGCATTATGCTGTTCCCACTACACTAAAATGCTATGAGAAGACTCAGGCAAGGAGGTAAAAGATAGTAGTTAAGAAAAACTCCTAGGATATGAGCAACAATCATTACCAACAATTGACAGGGTCTGTGTCTTTTACTTGCATACACTTATAGTAGTGGGAAATGGAAGGAATTAATTCAGATCTCAGTAAGCTTTTTGAATGACATTGTAATAGCTAGGTGAAGTTTTCTCTAGATTTCAACTCATTTGAAGCTTGAGTTCTTTAATGTTCTTGGCTTACTATCCAAATAAAGGAAGCCCCTTTTCCTAATAGTCCATGTGTGTATTAGTGAGTTTCCCTTGCTGGAACAAAGTACCTAAAATCTTATACCAACGATTTGAGAGAGATGTAGTTTGATTTGTCTCACAGATTTGGTCTATGGTGTACTGGCTTGAAATAGAGTTATAGTTGAAGGACATGGTAGAGGAAAGCTGATAACTACTACTGGTGGCAGGGAAGGCAAAGGAGTGGGAAAGTACCAGAGAGAAAGGAGGTGGAGACCAGCTAACAAGGGCACACTCCCATGACCCACTTCCTCCACTGGGTTCCATCTCCTAATATGACAGTCAGTTACCAGATTAGTGCCCTCACAATCACCTATGCAGAACTCTCTTAATCCAGTCTAGTTGATAGTCAAGATCAACTAATATCTATTTCCCTTTACATATACAAAGATATGCATAAAACAGGTGGTATATATGCACTTTTCACATTTTCTCTGTATCTTGATTTCATTCAATATTTCACCAAGATTTTATTTTGAACTTTAGTTACAGCTTTATAATTCCTAAATGTCAATGTTTTTCTTGTTTCATTTACTTTCAAATCTTAGTTTCTTTTGATATTTTACTGGCCAAAATGGATGATTTATTTTTTCTTTGTATTGACCATATACTACCTTGTTACTCTTCTTACATATTCAGTGAATTAATTTGTTATCCTGCATGCTTCTTTCCCTTTCTCTATTCCACTGTGTGTTTCATGTTCTCATTGCAATACTATTCTTGAATAAGTTTAATTG
>PVLD010032868.1:0-14212 GCA_004027595.1 Dinomys branickii
CTGACTAAATTTGCATGTCTGTATATGGGTCCATACATCTACAATTCGAAGATATCAATGGATAAAGCAACAACTACTGTTGAGACCATATCACCTTGTCTATAGATTAGTTGTGATGGTACTATTTTCTATGATAATGGGTGTCTGTTTGTCAATATGTTTTTTTTTGTACTTTTATGTTTCTAAAATAAAAAAAAAAAGAAATATACTAAACAGATCAGGATAAATGACAAAGTTCATCCCAGGACAAAAGACTTTATGACTTACTTGCTGGGCAGAGTGGGTATGAGGAGGCCTCTTGCTTAGCCTGCCGACACAAGTCTCATTTCTTAGGAGAACAAAGTACTGTAGGTTGGCCTCCTGATAGCAAGCCTGCTGAGTTTTACCATTTAATAAAGTAGAGTACACAGTGTAATTTATACAGTGTCAAACTTCAAAGAACAATTTATAACAATAATGTTTCTATTTACAGCATGCCACTAAGGAAGGGACAATAAAATGCCAGGCTTGACAGCATCTGCTAATTGATGGGAAGGTCAGACAGGGAGAGAGTTTTGTTTGCAACGTTGCACCATCAGTTGGCACAGTAGAGGGCAGAGCACAGTCAACTTTGCATTCTTTTAAAATTCAAGGCTTTGGAGAGAAAAGTAGTGTATATGTCATCTTTATTCAAGAGAAGTTGGGGCACAAAAACAGAAACAATTGAAAATTACATGTTTCCAGTTTATTTTCCTGTTGGCCTGCAGGGAAGAAAAGCCTGATAAATGTAGTCCAGTCATCAATTTTTATTCAAGCTATGTTGTAACTATCTGTTTGGAGTATGTTAGCTGTTCATTGCAAATACACCAGGCACATTTTCTGGTGCCACAGATAGGGCTGGGGAGGATTAATTATAAGCCAGGAGATTTGTAGAACTGAGGGGACAAAAATATAGCCATCCTAAGTGACAAAAAGATGACTCATCTTGGAATATGAAAGAGCACGTTTCATGGTAGAAATGAATAGTTCTGCTGATCATAGGGAGGAATCTGATGTGTGACAACTACTGCTCTGTGTAATAAAATAACACGGAACTAAATACAGAAATAGGTCATTCTCTTACCACTGGGTGTGATGAAATATGCAACTTTGTGTGGGCATGTGTTATATACTAGACTGCACATTGATAAGGTCATAGAATTTCTCAAAGTGCGTTTTTCACTCACACTTTCTGACAGTGTTGCTTTCAGAAAGCAAAGGAGTGATTGGATGTGCACAGCACAGCGGTCCAAGCATTGAGCAGAGCTTGAAACCCAGAACAGGAGGCTGTGCTGAGAGATGTGCAGTGAGGCTACCATTTGCAGAGGAGGTAGAAGAGGAAGTGCTTAAATGCTGGCATATGTACATGAAATTACCTTTTGTCTTGGTTATTTTTCTCATGTTGCTGAGACAAAATACCTAATGCCCAAAATTAAGGAAGGAAAGGTTTATTTAGCTTACAATTTGTGGAGGTTTCAGTCCATACTTGTTTGGCTCCAAGGCAGAGTGGCACATGGCAGAGGGCAAACATTCATAGCAGGGGAAAAGAGCAAAGCAACCAAAGCAAAAGGGAGGAGTGTCAGAGAGGGGCAAGGAGCAGGCTACCCCCACCCAGGGGGCATGTAGCTCTCACACAGTCTCCACGCCCTCCTCTTGTACAGGCTCAGGATGAACACAAGATAAGCTCCCTGGCTCCCTGCTGAGTCACATAGCTAAACTTCTCAAATGGACACAATAAACAACATCCCAGAAGGGTAAGGGCATGTCCTTTTTACTCCAAGATGCACAACTGCCGAGTCCCTTAGCCAAACCTCTAGACTGCCCAAGTTGACACAACGTATCAACCATAACACCTTTATTGCAATCTGGGGGACACCCAGAGGCCCGACAGTGGTGTCATCTGTCATCCCATGGGTGGTAGTGAGACTGCCAGGGGAATAGTCATTGGTGAAGTCAACTTAGAGGAACAACAATAAAGAGAATACAATAAAGAGCAGCCACACCCTAAAAAACCAGACACGACGGTGGGTGGTGGTGGAAGAGCTGCAGTATTCCTGCGCAGAGACGAAGGACTGCTTACTCCTTCTTCCACTAATGGACATTGGGAGGATGGACCTAAAACAGACATAGAATACCATAGACCATATGTTACAACCAAATATCTTAGTGATTATGATTTCCCTAAACTGCAGCAAGGAGGAATGCAAAACGTTTTGAAAGGCTATAATAAGGGGAATCACTCTTTAATTATAGTTTAGGTTTCTTGTGTGAGAGAAGCCATAAGGTATTTAAGCTTATGTCTCAGATTTATTTCGCTTAACATTATCTTTCAAAATGCATCCATCTTCCTACAAATGATTCAGATTCGTTCTTCTTTGTAGTAGAGTAGTACTCTGCTGTGTGTAAATACCGAATTTTCTCATCCACTGGTGTGTTGATGGACATATAGACTGCTTATTATGAACTGTGCTGCTGTGAACATTGGTAAGTAGTCATTATGTGTCACAAACGTACTAATATGTAGAAATAAAAATATATAATAAGAGGAATTGACCTGGCCTAGTTTAGAGTGGGGCTTGGGGTAGGAAAATTCCCTTGAAACAACGACATCTAAGTTGCAATCACAAGGATGATTAGAAATTAGGAAGTGATGGGCGTGGCCAGTGGGGGCAAATGTCTCAGAGAGTGGGAGATGGTATGAAGGTCTGAAATCAGGGTGGTGAAGTGCTGGGTCTGTGGGAATCTGGGACGGCATAGAGATGATTAGGCTAAGTGGCATTTTCCCCAAAGAATGAATAACACACTGGAATTTTTCACATTAGTCAAATTAAATTTTGTTTCCAGCTCCTCACACAATAAAGTCAAAGACCCTTCTCTTTTTGATATTTTTAATTATTTTTGTTTTCATCAGTCCCTTTTGTAAACATTGCCTTTTTAAACTTTTATTTTTTACAAATTTATACACCTATGGCCTTGTTCTGTTCTCACGCTTGATATGACGAGAATCACAAGGCCCAGGCTCCTTCTAAAGGGGGATGGAGGGCATCGGCACAAGCCTCACGTTTTGTCTGAACCTAGCTTTAATGTTTACTGTGTAAATCAGACAGTGATAAAAATTATATTTGGTTTCTTAATACAACCACAGGGGTTTCCACTTTATTTTCAATTTCTAGGAAGTCATAAATCAGCTATATCACCGAGAACCATCGTTTTTATTGAACAATGTTACATAGGTCTTTTAAGCATGTCATTAGGTGATTGAGACAGAATCATCTGAGGGACAAGGTCATGGAGAGGGGAAGTGGTGAGGGAACTGATTCTTCCCAGAGGGAGGCGTGTGGCCTGGAGGGCTGCTGAAAATCTCCATAGCCATGACATTCTGTGGTATAAGAATACCTCTGAAAAAGTATGAACTGATTTGCATGTTGCTGTGCATGATTTAGGAATGTTGTGGCTAGTGAAAGGAAGATTTAGTATTGTTAATTTACCAACAGGGTCCATTAATCTACTAACAGTGGCATCTGAAAAGCCTATGAGTGAAAAATCAAGCAAAATGAAAAGCAAAGCATAGAAGGATCTCCTTTAGCTGTGTCACTTATGATGTATTGTGGCCCTTGCTTGATACACGGCTATAATAAAGCACTGCCATTTAATTAGAGTAAGTTAACTTTAAAATTAATATTGTGCCTGTGCTCGATTCCATTTAAAGGGCTGGAGAAAGGGAAGAGGATTTTGAACCATTCACTATGCATTAGCTCCAATGACAGAATATAAATCATAGTAAGTCATGGGCTTCTGCCCAGTTCCGATCTCCATGTGGTGCATGTCAATGTCAAACTTTAAAAATGTGCACCTTGGCTAGAATGGTGTGCATTTGATAATTGGATAGAAGCGGGTGGAATGAATTGGAGGTTAAAATTTGGTCCATTGGACATGTTTTGACACTTTACCCAGGAGCCTGCATTTATTAATAGTAATAGCGCCTAAATTTTTATTTTGGCTGGCTTTCTGATTATATAGAAAACCTCACAAGGAGTGATGAAGGAAATGCATTAGGGGAAAATATTTTTAAAATTACTTTTGACGTCTTTAGCACAAGGATCACATCCAGATGGTTGATAAAAGAGCATAAGTCAGTCAATAGGATCATCCGCTTTAATCTTTTCTTTCATGTTCAATGTTTCATGTTTCCCATTCCCATTACAAAATACATCAGGAATTCCATCATTACCAAGAAAATCCATCCTGTGGGCATCCATGTCGATATTTCTCAAAGTTCATTCGTTATTAAATAGCGAATTCAGCAAATTAGGGGAACTTGTGCACATTTGTGTGTGTATGTGTGTATAAGACACACTCAACTAAAGAGAAAAGGGGGAAATAGAGTTAAAAACTTTTAAGCTCCTACTGTGTGCCAGTGACTCTGTGAAACCCTTTGCCCAGTGTGTAAACATCTACTCATCTTGTCTGAAAAGATGTGATAGTGCTTCATATATGTGTAGCACAACTTTACAATAGCAGTGTGGACCTTTCAAGACTAGTTGGTTAATTAACATTAGCATCCTGGTAACCTCTTTTGCAGTGGGGCAGAGATATTATTCAGGCTGTGTCTGCAGTGTGAGAAGCAGTGTAAAGGAAAGAATATTTGTCTGTATGTTGCATATGTTTGTCCTATGCACAGTGAACATTGCACAAACCCCTATCACCAAGTTAGTAAGAGTCCAACCTTGAGGCCTCCATTAACATTTTTATTTGCTTTATTAAATTTACTATTCTTAAGACTTTTGTATTTTTGTGTGATGGTTCTTTGGCTAAAACACTGAGAGAAATAAGTAAATTCAGTGATTAGGACTGGGAAGTCAGGTGGCATGGAGTTCATGCTGAGAATGGGGTTGAGGAAGGGGTAGGTGGTCTGTTAGATGGAAGTAAGAAATTCTCATTCTGCAGCACTGTGGAGAGGCTATAGTTCATAATAACTATGTACCTTCTGAATACCTGGATCAGAGACGTTCAAATGACCTAAACCCAAAGTAATGATAAAGTGTAAGTAGAATAATTACTCTAATTTGATCAATGTATATTGTACACTTGTATTGAAATTTGCCCAGGACACCATAAATACGTACAATTATTGTATCTTAAAAATTTAAACAAATATTAAAGAGATGGAGATGCTAACTTGAGTTGATCATTAAACACTCTAGACATGTGTTGAATTATACTGGACTCCATAAAGATTTACAGTGAAAATAATAAAAATACAAACAAAACAATTGAAATTTGATCTGACCACTATGCATGAGATATAGTGATGAACAAGACAGAAAATGCCCTTGACCCTTCGGAGGTCTTACGCTCACAGATGTCCATGATGGCACAATGTGGCCGAGCACATTGCCCAGGAGAGAATCACTGAGACACCGTAGCCATGGCACAGAACTCTCAGCCTTTGAAGAGAGAGAGAGAGAAGGAATTTTTTCTGTTAGTATTGTTTAATTGAGTCGTCTAACTAATCTCTCTGTATTCTAAGTTTATGATAACCCTGCAGTTTCTGATTATAATTTGGATTTTTATGTGTGCCCAGCTATAGGGAAAGAACGTCCCAGTCAAGCAGCTATGAGGACTTCCGTCCTTGTGATCTGTACTTCACTTAAATGGCGCTGTGCATTCGGTATTTTACAAACATCTACTCTGAGTACATCCCCAAGGAGATGGATTCCCTCCAGATTGCTACCAAAGTCAAGTTTCTGAGTTTTGAAGCCTGGGGTCCTGTTATGGTTGATACATTGTGTCAGCTTGGGGAGTCTGGCGGTTTGACTGAGTAACTCAGGAGTTGTAGATCTTGGGGTGAAAAGGATATGCCCTTACCCTCTGGGATGTTGTTTATTGTGTTAATTTGGGAAGTTTAAAAGGTTACCTATGTGATTCAGCAGGAAGCCAGGGTGCTTCTTTGTAAACATTCTGAGCCTGTGGAAGAGGAAGGCATGGAGATTGTGTGAGAGGTTCACGACCCCTGGGTGGGGGTAGGCTGTTTACAATGTAGTGGAGAAAAGGAGGCTGCTTGCAGCCATTCTTACCTTTTTGCTGGTTGTTTTTGCTGTGTTCTGCTACCCAGAACAGTTTGCCCTCTGCCATGTGCCACTCTGCTTCAGAACCAGCCAAGTATGGACTGAAACCTCCACAAACTGTAAGCTAAATAAACCTTTCCTTCCTTCATTTTGGGCGTTGGGTATTTTGTCTCAGCAAGAGAAAAGTAACCAAGACAGTCCCAGATTCTGTGCCATTATTTTGAAGTCTCTTGGGAAACAGACAAGTGGGCTCTTGGTAACACTCACTATCTCTGTTAGCTGTTCTTGTTTTGTCTTACAATTGCTGCAAGGACTGCATCTTATCCACTTCTGCCAAATAATACTGAACATGGATCTGGGAGGTATTTCTCTAAAGGTGTGATAAATCGAGAAGCTTCCTGATAGTGGTTCCCTCATGTCATTCCTTGATTTCCTCTTCTTGTAGACATCTGCCTCAGGTATGGTTGGCAGAAGGCCAGCCCTTCATTTTATGGATGTCTTTCAATTGTTCAAGGAATTGAGCAATGTCATGGTTTGTTAATTTATTTTTGACATCTGGTTCTTGTCTGTTTGCTTAGAAATCTCACAGTTTCTAATATGATTATTAGCAAAGTCAACCTCAAGCTATCTTTGAAAAAAAAGAACAACCTGAGTTTTTTACTACTATTTTAAAGAGATCTTAAGTAGAGAAGCAGCTGATTATCTTTTAACAAAGTAAGTCTTTTCTTGGGATCAGCATTTTTCTTCTTATTTTTAAAAGTCCTTCAGTACAAAATACATAGATATCTGGTTACTGAGGATTACCTATTTTTACCACGGTCTTACAGATCTCAGTGATATTTTACTTCTTATGCTCCAAATGATATATCACAGTAGACTTGGGGGAACAGATTAGCATTCATGCTGTACTTTGTTCATCTACATTAGCCCATTTTCATTAGTGTAACACAATGCCTGAAGCTGTGTAGTTGATAAAGAAAAGAGGTTATTTAGCTCATGGCTTTTAGAGGTTCAAAAGGATAATGCTGATGTCTGCTAAGCTGTGGTGAGGCCTCCCTTGGCTATGTCCCATGTTAGATGGCAGCATGGTGGGAACATACAGGAAAGAGAGATCACATGGAGAGACAGGAAACCAGTGAATAGGAAGGGACCAGGCTTACTCTTTTGTAGCACCCTCCACCCTCCTGGGAACTAATTCAAGATCCCACAAGATCTACCTTAGTCCCTCCCAAGGACAGTGTCCTCAGTGACCCAAACACTTTACAGTTGGGACCTCTTTTGAAGGTTTGGTCAAATATCAGCATCACCACACTGGGGACCAACCCCCAACTCATGAACCCTTGGGAGTGAAAACACTGCTGTACCATAGCATCACCTATCATCAACATGGGAGAGTTGTATAAACACTTTCCTTACGGTGATGAAAGTATTTTCATATGTGGTTAATCGCTTAGGTTTGTAAAATTTTTGAAACAATAGGGTATTTAGAGCTTTAAAATTGTTTTCTTAAAACCAAACTTTGGCTTAAAGTTTTGTAGTGCAAAACTTTACAGATTAAATATGGAGAGCCTGCTATATACAATATTAATAAAGATACTCTAGATGAAGCATTTATGGACTGTTGAGTTGGGCAGAGTGCTGGTTCAGAACTCTAAAGCAAAATTTGAAAATCTGAGTAGAATTCCTGGTTCAAATGCTATTGGTGAAGAGGAGAATGAGAACGGAATTTTGTTTTGCCATAAGTACATGGCACAATGCTTTGAAAAGATCACCAAAGCAAACTGCATATTAGTGAGGAGGCTAAAATGATCTAGAAGCCACAGCTCAGTGACAGCTGAGCATCTGTATAGTAGTGGGGACAGTAAGAATGATGATCTGATAACATATTAATGGGATTGCTAGTTAGTTATAGACTGCAGAGGAATAGAATATCAGACTGGAAAAGCTTTCATAGGGTGTTTAAAGTTGTATTAAGCTTTGAATGATGCTTTCTGAACAAAGGAATCAGGTATACCAGGACTCCAAAGATAGTGACAAAGTTCATTTCAATTCTTTCATCTTATGTGATAGATCAGACAAAAGGCTAGGTACATTTATATTATGGAGGTGTCCTAAAAGTAATGCTGAAGCTAGACACTAAAAACATGGGCTGTTGTATGCACCATAAACATGCCAGATGGGAATCACTAGCATTCTATTACCTACTAATATGTTGGACATTGATACACAGTGGCTGATTTCACATATAAAAGTATTGGAGTTTGTTCTCTTTATTTAGAGTCCTTTTTGCTATGATCAGTGGTCAGTTCTTTCCCCTCTGAGCAGCGCTACTTGAGGATTTGAAATGTGCATAAATATATATGCATGCATAGAAGAATAAATTCTGTGTAAACATCCTAATTGTCTCCTGGATTTAATGCACGCATTAATGCCTAATACTTTATTGCATGGGAATATTTAACACCAGGTTCATTCTATTTTTAGCTCGGGCTTACCCATTTGCCAAGTGATGATGTGCTTGCACCAATACAAACATTATGCACTGCGATGCTTTGCTCATATTCTGCTGGTTCTCTTCTGTGTGTCGCCTCTCCCAAAGCAAAACTCCTTCTCTGCCGCTTAAATTTCCCTCAAGTAACTATCTTATTTCTCTTCATCACCATAAAACTTCTAGACAGAGCAGTTTTTGTTTCACAGTATTTACTTCTCTACTCACTGCAGTTTTTCTTCTGTTACCGCTCTTACTGAGCATATCCCACTGAGGTCATTCCTGATGACCTACAGTGTATGAGCTCTGGGCCTTCTTGGCTGCCTCTGTGTGGCTATTGTCCAGCCTTAGAGTTGCATGTTTCTCTCAGTCCCTCTGAGCTGCTATAAAATATTCCATAAACCATGTAGCTGGTAGACTGCAGAATTAGAATCATGCATAAGTTCGTTTCTCACAGTTTTGGATAGAGCAAAGTCCAAGATCAAAGTGCAGATTCAGTGTCCGATGATTGTCTTTGGTTCACAGAAGCCACCATTTCGCTGTACCTTCATGTGGTGAAAGTGGCGAAGGTTGTCTTAGGACTCTTTACAAGGGCACCGATGCCATTCCTGACTCTGCCACCCTATAATCAAATCACTTTTGAAAAACTCTACTTTCTAATAGCAGCACCTTGAGGCTTAAGATTTCAGTGTTTGTGAGAACATAAATCTTCAAACCAAAGCACAGGTACCTTTGCACTGGAGGGCCACTCACTCATCCTCTCTTCCTGGTTTGTGGCTGTTCTCTTTCAGGCTCTTGTGGGTTATCTTTCCTCTTCCATTAACATCCCCTGAATGTGTGCTCAAGTCTTCAATTTGTATAGCTTCTGCCTCAGTTTGAGAATCGTTGTCTCTTGCCTGGTACGTTGTAGGGGACTCCCAGTATCTGCACAGATTATGGGCATAAATCCCTCCCAGATCCCATTTCATGGAGTGGGCAGAGTAATCTCCCATTTAAACAAGGATGATCCTATGTAAAACCTCCATTGCCCAGTACAGATCAAACATGAAAGTGCTTGACCCAACACACAAGGCCCCTTGGAGTCCAGCTCCTGTTTTCTGTTCACGTCTTCCAGTCTCCCTGCACTATGCAGAAGGTGAGTTGCTTTTGGGCCCATATTCCTGCCCATGCATCCGTTTTCTTCTGTCTGTCAAGCAATAGCCAAGGTGTTCAAACCTCCTTTTCCTTTTCCTTATTGATCTGGTGGCTGTAATGTCTGCATTAGTTGGAGATGGTGATGGTCGAAAAAAATAAGGCTGTGTAATTGCTGGATTTCCTACAAGCAGCAGAAGATGATCTATACATATTCATATGATTTTTGTTATTAGATCACTCCCAAGTGGGCTTGGGGGGAATTACAAAGGATGCTCAGGAAACCAATAAAGATAATTAAAAGTTTAGAAAATTAGAATCATGAAGAACAGAGAGAGGAGCAGTTATTCAGCCAGGAAAAGAAAATGCCTGAGGGGAGATATAAGAAAGAAAAATTATTTCCTAGAGGATAGACTCAGACCATTTTCCATTAATATGGAGAAGAAAACACAGCAAAGCATGTAGGATTTATATTTGTTTTAAGGAACATTTCTTGCATAAGAGAGTTGGCTATCTAAAAAAGTTTATTTATATAGCTCCCCAAATTTGTTTAACTATAGAACTTGGAAGATGGATTTCTTCTGTCTAGCCAATTTAGTCATGGAAAGGACTTGCTGTGGAGAAGTGAATTGGCTGGTTTCTTGCAATTTTCTTCCCCTTGCTAAGTCACTTTTTATATCATTTTGTCTCTTTCTGTCTTTCTGTGTTGCATCTTCTTCATCTGTCTTGCCTGGGTATATACCCAGTTCCTCTTAGAGCCTTCTGGGCTCATGGAAGGGGCTTTTGGGAGGTGACTGGATCATAGGAGTGTGATTCTCTGCAGTGGATGGATCCGCTGATGAGTCTGTAGCTAAATGTAGTTTGGGAGGTGAAGCCTGTTTGGAGGAGGTGAGTCCCTGGGGGCGTGGCCTGGATAGGTCTATCTCCCTTCTCTCTTGACTTCTGTGTTTCCTACCTGCCACACCATGAGCTTTATCTGCTGTGCCTCTGTGCCTTGTGACCCTGACTTGGAGTTAGCCCACTATGGACTGAAACATGTACAAAGTGTGAACCAAAATAAACCAGGTCTTTTTAGAAGAGTGGGTGTTAGGTATTCTGTCCCGGTGAAGAGAAAGTAACTGAGACACTCTCCATTCCTATTGTCTTGCTCTAATATCTCTTAAGACAGCTACATGTGAACCTGTATCTTCCCAGCCTCAGTATAAGCAAAAGGTTTCCAGGCATGGTCTACACATTGCTGTTCTGACTTGGTTTGTTTTTGTTTCAAGTATCTTGTATTCTTTAGTTGGCATCATATATATGTTTTTGATTAGAGAAAGATTTCTATTTTGTAATAGAATTTACAAACACGTTTTATGAACACTTTCTGTTATTGTGTGAACTCTTTCTTCTTTGATATACTTGCCTCAGCACAACTCCTTATATTTTTCATTTGAGAAAAATTTTCCTATAGCTGAGATAGTGTATTTTGCCAGAGAACTGCACGGATCCTGCATTATATGATATTAGAAGTCCAAGAAATAGAATATTAATTGGTATGCTGCAGAATGCCCTGCTGACCTTAAGCTGTATCTTCGTAGCTTCCATTTTTCATCCTTGAATTTAGTAGGTTGCAGTTTCTGATATTATCATTTATACTTGTATTTTCTTTCTTTTGTTGATGTTAGTGACAGTCTTCTTTGACTTTCATTAACTTTGCCTGATACTTTTCTATGACTCTTCTTCTTCTCATCCTTTTTAAAAAATTTCAGTCATTTGGGGGTAAATTTCACCTTTTTTTCCTCAGATGGGATGCCCGTGGATGCACCCTATTCCAGAATCCTGTAACTTGACATGCTGATGGATCTCAGTACCTGCTATTGAAACTCACACAACAATGAAGATGATAAATATTAATGGTTATATTGTTTGTGGGGAGGTCATGTGGCTGAATTGATATAATCTTTTTTTCTTTTCTCCTGAATACGTTTAATATTTCATCTTTGACTATTTTTGTCTTTTTTGAGACAGGGTCTTGCTATGCAGTTCAGGCTGGCCATGCGATCACTTTGTAACCCAGGCTGGTCTCAAACTCACAACAGTCCTCTTACCTCAGTCTCCCAAGTGCTGAGATTGTAGATGTGTGTCACCATGCCCATCTGACTTTTTAAATAGTCTTTATTAACTTTTCTTCCCAAACACTTTAAAGATATCACTAATTTAATTTTGTTGCTTTTTGTTCACTAAGTCTCATGTCATAGTTGAAGTTAGTGACCCAGTGTTTGTTAGCACAAGTCATGTGACCCAACAAACCCCAGCACTAAACCTTTACAGTATAAAAATCTTCTAGCAGATTGTTTCTGTTTTAACATATAGACCTTGAAACATTTTGATTTTACTTTTGTACATGGTGAAAGATATGGGTGTAGATTTAATCTTCTACATGTAGATAGCCAATTATTCCAGTGCTGTTTATTAAAGAGGCTACCTTTCCTCCATGTACATTTTTGGCCTCTTTTGTCAAATATCAAATAGCTGAATGTGTCTGGGGTTATTTCTGCATCTCCTCTTCTGTTGCATTGATCCGTATGTCTGCTTTTGTGCCACACTTTTAAAGTGTTCGGGAAGAAAAGGTAATAAAGACTATTTAAAAAGTCAGGTGGGCATGGTGACACACATCTGTAATCCCAGCACTCGGGAGACTGAGGCAAGAGGACTGTTGTGAGTTTGAGGCCAGCCTGGGCTACAAAGTGAGCTCATGCTGTTTTGTCACTCTGGCTTTGTAATATGTCTTTCAATCCAGGATTGTGATGTCTCCTGTTTTGCTTACATTACCCAGGATTGCTTTTGCTCTTCTGGATTTCTTCTGGTTTCATATGAACTTTAGGATATTTTTCTGTAGTTATGTGAGGAATGCCATTGGTATTTTGATTGAGGTTGTGTTAAATCTGTATGCCATTCTTGGAAGTATGGCCATTTTGACTATGTTAGGTCAACCTGTTCAGGAAAAGGGCATATCTTTCCATTTTTTGATGTTCTCTTTGATTTTCTCTTCCAGAGTATGATAATTTTTTTGTAAGAGGTTTTTCACTTCCTTGTTTGGGGAAAAGGCTAATTATTTAATTTTTCCTGATGCTATTGTAAATGGTATATTTTTTCCTAAATTCTTTCTCAGTTAGTTCACTATTGGTGTAGAGGAATTCTATTGGATTTTATGTAATGATTTTATATCTTACCACATTGCTAAACTTGCATATTAATTCTAGGAGTCTTTTGGTGGAATATTTTGAGTCTTCTATGTAGGGGATCATGCCATCCTCAAATAATGATAATATGACTTCCTCCCGTCCTTCCAAATATCCATTTTATTTATTTCTCCTGTTTGATTGCTTGGGCTAATATTTTGAGTGCTGTGTTGAACAGGAGTTGTGCTGGTTTCAGATTTTAGAGGGAAAGGTTTTAATTTTTCCTCATTTAGTATGATGTTGGGAATAGGATTTTCATAAATGGCTTTTATCAGATTGAGATAAACTACTTCAATACCTACTTTCCTCAGGGTGTTTATCATGAATGCATGTTGGATTCTGTCAAAGATTTTTCCTGCATCTATTGAGACGATTATGTTATTTTTTTCCTTGCTTCTGTTTGTATGACATATTACAAATACTGATGTGTGTGTGTTGAACCGTATGTGCATCCTTGGGAGGAAGCTTCCTTGATCATGTTGTATGATTTTCTTGATGATTTGTTATATTATGTTTGCCAGTAACTTGTTAAGCATTTGTTTTTATTTTCAACAGAGAAAAACCAATAAAAATGGTACAGAATTTCAAAACAAGATGATATAGGAAAATAACCATGGGTATTATATTGCATATTGCTATCTTCAAAATAGTTGCTCAGATTATAAGATATAGGCTTGCAAGTTGATCAAATAATATAACTAGTAACTGTTCCTTTCAATGAACTAATGGAAATTAGTAGTACAATTATCTTAGCTATCTTATGTACACATATATATATATATATATATAGATATAGATATATTTAATTTTTCCTTCCTTCTTTTCTCCTTTCCCTCTTTCAAGTTGTTTTTTCCTTTTGAGCAGTTTTTTTCTCTTTCACTATATCTATTGTACCGTTGGGATCTTAATTACTCTTTCAGTTTCTCACACTAGGGAGACAATACAATGTTTACAAATATAAGTCTAATTTATTTCATGTATGAACATAGTCTCTAGTTGCATGCATTTATTTAGAAAAGCCTAGAGTTTTTCTTTATAGCTGAGTAATACTCCATTGTATAAGAATACCACATTTTTTTTTTAAATTTTAGAAACATAAAAGTACAAAAACATATTGACAAACTGACACCCATTATCATAGAAAATAGTACAATCACAACTAATCTATAGACAAGGTGATATGGTCTCAACAGTAGTTGTTGCTTTATCCATTGATATCTTCGAATTGTAGATGTATGGACCCATATACAGACATGCAAATTTAGTCAGACAGTTGATCCTCT
>PVLD010032869.1:0-14212 GCA_004027595.1 Dinomys branickii
AGACCTCAGCTTCAAGCTAGGTTCTACTATGTAGAATTGCCATAACTTTTACTTCTCCTTTGTAAAATGGATTTTATGTAAAACTAACATTTTCAAGGTTGTTGAGAGAATTAAGAAAAATACAATGAAGTTTTTAACACTGTTTGGTATAAAAATTTTTTTTTTTTGGCGGTACTGGGGATCGAACTCAGGACCCTGCACTTGCTAGGCAAGCGCTTATTCCACTGAGCTATATCCCAAGCCCCTGTTTGGTATAAAATAAACGAAGAAAAAATATTAAATTCTTTCAGTGTGGGTAGTATTATGTTTTCTCCTGCCTCCATTTCACAGATTGGGCAGTTGAGCCTTAGAAAAGTTAAAGTGACTTGCCCAAGGGCTGAGTAGTAGGAATAAGATAGTGCATTCTAGACTATGCTAAACACCTAAAGGGTTAGCTGCCCTGTCCCCTGAGTTCCCATAGTAGTTTTTCTTACAATACAGAATTTATTTAAATCATACTACCCTTCCCCATCCTTCATTAAAATATGAGCTCTTTTAAGGTAAGGTCTATGTTTCTCTTATCTCAGTATTTACCTATTACAAACAGAATATTTTAAAAAAATATATATGATAAATCAATACTGCCAGTAGCAAATTACAGAAGTGCTTTATTTATCTGAATTATGTTCTCAAATGCAGTTTTTAAAATTTATTTTAAAAATAAAAGGAGAACATATTAACAAACACATCCGTTTACAAAATAGCATAAGAACAATACAAGCAATTCTGAATTACAAAGTGGTAGGCAATTAACAATGGTTTGTATTACATATTGATATCTTCAAAGTGGCTTCTCAGGAAAACAGAGACATGCAAGATTGATCAAATAATCATTAACTGTTCCTTTCAATAAAGTGATAGAAGTCAGTAGTACAGCTGTTAGCTATTCTATATATACATATATACATAATTTCGCCTTCTTTCTTTTCCCTTTTCCCTCATCCCAGTTGCTCTTTATTTTTGAGCAGTTTCCTTTCATTTCACAATGTTTATCACACCTCCTAATTTTTATTCATTCTCTTAGGTTCTTACATTAGTGAGACAATACATTGCTTATGCATGGAGATCTGATTTATTTCACTTATGAGTATGGTCTCTACTTGTGACCATTTACCTATAAAATCCTCGAGTTTATCTTTATAGCTGAGTAATATTCCATTATATAAAGATGCCAGTTTTTTAATCCATTCCTCAGTGGATAGACATTTGGGTTGCTTCCACAATTTAGCTATTAAAAATTGTGCTGTTGTAAACATGAGAGCACATGTATCACTTCGATATGATGTTTTTATTTTTTGTTTTGTTTTTGCGGTACTGGGGATCGAACTCAGGACCCTGCGTTTGCTAGGCAAGCGCTTATTCCACTGAGCTATATCCCCAGCCCGATATGATGTTTTTAAATCTTCTGGGAAAATACCCAGAAGGGGAATAGCTGGGTTGACCTGCGCCATTTCCAACCTTGCCCGTTCACCCCTCCTTAGGCAACCTGATGGCCCCTCGCTCCGGGAGGTCACCATATTGATACCAAACTCAGTGCGGACACCCCATCGACATAGCGCACTGCAGCCCAGAATTCCTGGACTCAAGCGATCCTCCCACCTCAGCCTCCTGGCTAGCTGGGACTACCAGCACGCGCCACCACGCCAAGTGGGAATAGCTGGGTTGAACGGGACCTCTAGACCTACTTTGCTGTGGAATCTCCAAACTGATCTCCACAGTGGTTTCAGCAGTCTGCATTCCCTGTTTCTCCACAGCCTCACCAGTATCAAATGCAGTTCTATTAATTGGTCTTGGTCTAGTAAACAATTTTTGTTGGTAATTGGGAACAACTATTGGAATCTAGAAACTCATTTCTGAGTCCCACTTTTCCATTAAAAACTTTGTCCTATAACTATAAACTTTTAAAAAATAGAATGCCCTTGTAAGCAACTAAAATTGGCAAGTGTTTCAGCCACTCACCGAGAAACACTTAAGTCTGGTCACGTTACCTTATTATATTGTTTTAGAGATTATCTGTCAATTCACTAACTTTAATAGAGCTGTTAATAGACTATAAATAAGGGAATTGACAAACTACAGATTCAGAGACAATTTCCCAAGAGTAAACTGTAAGTAGAGTCATCTACGTCTACAGTGGTATTAACAATATTTAAGACACACCGTTATGTATGATATGTAGCAAATTGTTTAATTTCAGTGGATTTATCTCCTCACTTGTTAAATTTAAGGACTGGGCTACATTGTGAAAGTCCTTTTGTTTTCTTCTCTTAGTCACTGGTACGTGGGAGGGAAGGGACTAAATCCTAGATCCCAGTCTTTACTCCTTCCGGCATGATCCGGAGCTAACACCCCCACGGAAAACCACAGCGCTCCCCCGCTCTTCTTCCAGCGGACGTAGGGGTCAATCCACTTCCGCACAGGCCAGCGCACAGCATGCTGTGACTTGTAGTCCCGCTCCTGTGGCAGGAGGACGCGTTCAACCCGGGGTTGAGTGGGCATTCTGGGATATGTAGTCTCTAGTTGTTCGTTTGTGTAATTCGTTCCGGCTAAAGGACTAGGAGGGACACCACAGACTTTTGTGGGTCATGTGACCTAAGGTTAGCGCGTACGGAGATCGCACTGCGGCTCTGGATCCAGCTAGTTCTCGCCCCCGCGCGGTGGTTGCCTAGGAGACGGCGCAAGTCTCGCCGCGCGTGGCCCCCTCTGCAGTTCTCCCCGCCCCCTTTTTCCCACCACAATGAGATCCTAAGATGGCGGTGGCTGCGGCAGTTGACGCTGAAAAGCTCAAATAGAGAAGGGGCCATTGGGCTCTGGGCGGTCGGGGCCTTGCGAACCTCCTCCGTGGTTTCGGGGCGGGCGCCGGAGGCGGCGGGCGTGGGGGCCGACCTCCCGCCCTGCGCAGGAGGGGCTGCTCCGTTCAGAGGTAAAGCCTGCGCGTCCCGGCCCTGGCAACCGCGGGCCGCGGGCCGCGCGCCGGGGGCGGAGCGGCAACGGCTGGGGCCTCCTGCCCGCGCCGGCTGGCCTGGGCCCGCGTCGCTGCAGACTCGCGGGTCGTCCCCGCTGCCCATCGCCGGCGGACGGCCTCCCCTCCCCCGGGCCACCCGCCGCGCGGTCCCGGCGAGCTTGGCAGGGACGCGGTGGCGACGGCAGCGCTCGCCCCGGCCTTGCTGCCCGCTCTCGCGTCTGCGCGTCCCGGAGGCGGCGGCCGCGCGCAGGTGCTCTGGCTGGGGCTGCGGTAGGAACAGCGGGCTCCGCGGAGGAGGAGCAGCGCCGGCCCGAGGACGGCCGCGCCGCGGGGCTGAGTCCGGGCCCTGGGTGCGGGGTGGCGGTGGGCGACGGGCCCTGCTGTCCGGGACGTGGCGAGTGTCCGCGGAGGCGGCCTTGGCTGCCCTGCGCACCCGCTGCGCCCCTTTTCCGGGTGCAGTGAGCGAGGAGAGCGGGAGCAGCGGAGTCGGGGGGCGCTGTGCGGTGAGGGTTGGGGGTTAGGCCGGCGGGAGCGCCCGCCGAGCGAGCTCTGGTCTGCGGCCCGCTCCCTTTGGCGCGCCGTGCGGGTACTGTCCGCTCCCGGCTGGTCGGGGACGTGTGTGGTGTGAGCTGCGGCTGAGGCTGACAGACCACGTTCGGCGCTAGGGGCAGCGGGCTTTCTGGGCGCCCCGGCAGCCGCACCCGTCACAGCTGTCCGGACTCTCCCGGTGTCCTGGCTCGGGCGACTGCGGTGCGCCCGCCCTTTCCGGGGGGCTGGATGCCGTTACCTACTGGATTTTTAAATTACAGGTGCACCTTGTGTTTATGTAGTGACGCGGTTATTTTGTTATGAAGTAGCTCGTTTTAAAATACATTTTTCATCGTTGAATATTCAGAGGTCTTTGAATAGTTTGACAGAAGTTAATGATTTGATCGATCAGAAGAGTAAACTTTTCTATGGATGTTTAGATGATACGGTAGTTGGGTGGATTATATTCCAAAATAGATGATTATATTCTATTATGTAATTACTATATGTAATATAATCGTACTCCAAAATAATTATATTCTATTATATAATTACTTTAGAATAATTATATTCCAAAATAGATTGTGACATACCATTTTGTTGTTCGGTAAACTGGAAGGTTTGGGAGATTTAAGCATTTACCTGTATCACATTGTTTTCCTGAAAGATTACGATAACTTGGTAAAGATAATATTTTCGTTGCCACGTAATTTACTATTTTTTGGCATGCTGCTTTGGTCCGCTTTTCTTTGTCGCGTAACCATTTCAGAATGATTTATGCTGTATCTTTTGAATTTTTTTCACTGAATTTATTAAGCCCATTTACGTTTGAATTTGTACTATGACAAGCAGGTGTATACCTCCTCTTTGTAATCCATGTAACCTCAGGTTATTTCCTTCACATTTCTGTTACAGTAATTAGCTTTGGTTTTTTTATGAACCTTTTCTGCTTTTTAAATTTGTTATGCCTACAATTGACTGTTCTTCTAGTTGTCTAAAATTAATTTGAACATTAGTTTTTGTGTGTGACGTATTGCTGCACGTTAAAAAGTCAGCGCTGGGGAATGCAAGCTTACTGATGGAAGGTTATATAATTGTTAAGGGCGATTTAGAAAGTAAATGGCTGAAGATGAAAAGGAGAAGAAATTATGTTAAATGCATTTTAGACATGATTGCTCTTTTAAAGATATCAAATAATCTGAATTTCTATTAAAAATTTACGACTGCCTATTTTCAAAATTTGTTTAGTATGTTCTTGATTTTCTACAAAAGCAGATTTTCAGGTTCCTTGTAAGGAATTGAAATGAGACTATTATGAGAGAATACAAATTGGTAGTTGATTTGTATGTTAAGTGTATTTCTCAGTGGGTTTTTTCGGTCAGACTGTAGCAAAATAGCACAAAAATGGAACATAAAAAAGAAATGGAGCTCGAGAAAGGTCACACGTGAGTGTGTCGGTCTCTAAAACTTTAGGTGATCACTTAACAGTAGGCACTTGGGCCCCGGATATAGCTCAGCGGCATAAGCAATTGCTGGTACCAAAAAAAAGTTGGCACTTAGTGATATATTTTATAAAGTTGGTTATAAAATAATTTTAGCATGTTAGTGAAGATGGATATGAGGAATAAAAATTGAGTTAGTCACATTGGTTTTCTTAATACGGGATTTGGCCTTTTCTGAAGGAGTAAGTGGATTTGAGATAATGGCTTGGAGCATCACACTAGGGAATTTGAAGCAAATAGATTCATAGCAAACAATACATTTTGTAGGTTTGAGTGCCTCCAGTGTAGTGTGTAATAACTACTAGAAGTAGGATAGTGAGCAGAAACATGGAGGAGAGAGAGACAGGAAAAGAATATATCTTAATAGGATGTAGCATACCTTAGTAGTGGGCACAGTGTCATTTTACGACTCTTTCTCCACTATTGCCAGTGTAAACTAGAAGAAAAGATACGCGGTTGGTTTATCTGAAGTGAACAGAACGGGCTAACAATAAGAAAGGCAAGGGTGCTAGCGTTGCTCTTTTAAAGTGCTCAGTAGGGTGTGTTTGGGTTTGAGTAGGGAGTGAACTTGAGAGAGTAACGGCGAATGGATCGGAGTGTTTAGGAGGGCCAACAGCAAGGTGAGCAGAAGTGAGACAGAAGTAGAATGTGACAGTGTATGGTCAGAAGTGGAATTTCAGCAGTTCAAGACCTTGAGCAAATTACTAGTTCAGAGTGAGAAACATACAGAAATAAAGAAGGTGAATGAACATTGGGATTGAGACCAGAATCTTGGAAAAACCATTGCAAATATTCTGTTCCTAAAAGCAGGGGGTGATTTGGAGAGTGAAATTAAGAGATGATTTTAATCATGAAGGAACAAGACCATGTTAGGGAGGGCAGTAGGAAATGGTGCCCAGTCAATATCTAGAGAGTGATATTTTTGATGGCTAAGTTTTCAAAAGAGAAAAGATTATGCATTAGTTAGATAAAAATAGACCTCAGATGGTATCTTTTTTCCATGAATCCGGGAAAGAAGGAAGAGTAGCGTCTTACTTAAGAAATAATTATTTAGGAATGGTGCTTTTAGAGGGATTTGGGATTTTACTTAAGCCAAAAAAGTAGGAAAGTTTAGGAATGGACAGAGGATAAACAGCAAATTTGTGAAAGTCTCAGGGTTGGAGCAGGAGAGGCTGTTACCAGTGAGTATGGAGTAGAATCAAAGATAGAGATTGTGGTTTGATGGTGGTAGCAAAGTGATTTTGCTTTGGGAAAAATAGATCAGGAAACAATAGATTTTGGATATGCTTTTATGGAGGAAGAGGTTCTAGCAAGGATAATGTTGTATAATGAGAGATTAATTTGCCTCAGGGCTTGCCTTTTCTTTTTTTTTTTTTGTAAAGAAAAGGTCTCACTTTGTAGTTCAGCCTAGCCTTAAACTTACCGTGTAGCCCAGCCTGGCCTCAAACTTACAGCTATCCTCCTGGCTCAGCCTCTTGAGTGCTGGCATTACTGGCATGCACCACCACACCGGGCTTGCATTTACTTTTGTGGAAAGCAAGGATATATTAAAAAAATTTGCTAGCATAAAAGTGTTCTATATAAGTAATTATTTAAAAATTTGTACCATAAAGAAATGATAATGTTTGGGGAGATAGATATGTTAACTTCATTCAAACATTACACAATATATATACATGTATAAAAATTTCACATGGTACTGCATTAATATGTACAATTTTTGTTTCAGTTTTCCTGTATCAGTTAAACATTTTTTAATTAAAAAGATAAATACGTTTATATGATATACCATAAAATAGACATAATCTATATGATGTAGTGAAAGTTGATTCAGATAGAGTGGTATATTTAGTTTCAATTTATATATTTACTTCCCTCCAGTTTATTCAGTTTCAGTTTAATTTGAAGAGCATAGAGAAGTAGTACCACCCACATAGAAATTAATTCGCAGTAAATAATAAAGCTTAAATTTCTTCAAATAAAGGCTGCTTAAACCATAATACCAAGATTAAAATGCTAGATTAAAATAGAAAAGAAAAATAGATAGGAACAATTTGAATAAACAAGAAAGGCAAACAAGACAATAACATGGATTTAAAAACATATATTACTAATGTGAGAAGCTAGTAAAGCAAGTCATTTTTTTGTGTTCCATGATTGAGATGGAGAATGTCACTTAAAGGTGTTTAGGCTCTAAGTAAATCCTTATTTTAAAGTTTTGGTAGTATGTGTTTGCAGTATTCTGAATAAGTCTTTTAAAAAATTGTTAGCAAGTTGTCCCATCAGAATTGTGAGAATAAAATGATACAATGGGTATAAACTGTTTAGGATAGTGTTTGTTATATAGTAAACAAAATGTTAATGATTAATTTTTCCTATTTTTTATAATGGGGTACATTGAAAATTTTCTCCCTTTGGTTATTACCAATTTTACTATATAATACTTATGGCTGAGTAGCTTGGATTAATTATGTACCGTTCTGGCTTCTATTACTGCTCTTCTTTTCCAGATGTTAAACTTTTTTCTCTTCTTTGTCTTTTTGAGACAGGGTCTTGCTATGCAGTTCAGGCTAGCCTTGAACTCACTTTGTAGCCTTAGCCTCTAAACTTCTTTGCTGGTTCTTCCAAATGAATTTCGGTATCATTTTGTCAAGTTCCAAGAAGAATCGCAGTGGGATTTTTATTGGAGCTACATCAAGCTAGTATATTTAGAAAAAATATATTTGCAATTTTTAGTGTTGTCATCAAAGAAGATAGTTTGTGTTTTCTACTTCTTCCGATTTTCTCTTATGTTGTTCACTAGCATTTTCCTGGTTTCTTCACATGCGACAAAATTACATTATTCCCAGATATTTTATATTTTTTGAAGTAGTTACAGGTGACTTTTGAAGTTCTTTAAGCTTTTAAATGCATCTTAAGTTACTGCTTTTTTTTTTTTTTTTTTTTTTTGTGGTACTGGGGATCGAACTCAGGACCCTGCACTTGCTAGGCAAGTGCTTATTCCACTGAGCTATATCCCCAGCCCTCTTTTTAGTACTAATGTTTGTTTCATAGTTTTCTGCTTGATTAAACTTTAGTTTAACTAAATCAATTAACTTTAATCAGTTAAACTTGATTAAACGTTGTTGACTAACTGTTGTGTGACCTTCCTATCTTGGTCTTATTTTAATAGGATTGTCTATCATATTTTAAATATAATATTTCCTGTTGGTGTAAGATATACTACTCTTTAACTCTTTAGAGAATTACTACAGTATAGATGCTCACTGAATAAAAAGAAACAGTATTAAAATATTGTGAGCAAGTATCAGTGTGTTTGTATCTGTGTTTTTTAGGGCTTTTTTCAAATTAGCATTGTGTTGGATTTTATTACAGCACTTTTTATTTTGAACTGATAAAATTTAAGTTGCTATGTAATCTCTTAATGTAATGTATCATCCTAACAGATACCCTAAAGTAACCTTGCTTGGTCATGGATGATAATCATTTGCTAAGTTATACTAAAAAGGATGAGTTAAGATCTTAGAGTCAGGAAAAAAAAAAAAAAAGATCTTAGAGTCAGTGCAGTTTGGATTTGTGTTCTTTTTTTGCTCTTATAACTGAATGACCTTCATAAAATTACCTTACTTTTTGAATATTGTTTTATTTATAGGCTAATGTCTTTTTCTGTCCCTTGAGTTTTATATAAAATTATCCCAACCTCTCCTTTTTCACCTATCCTTCCTCCACGCTGCACAGTTTTACAGCTAGGGGAAATCCACAGTCCTCCATAAGATAATAATAGAAATCTTTTCACATGAACATTTCTTCTTCTGACCCTCTTTCTCTATTGCTACTTCTCTTTCTCATCTCTTTGACCAGATATAGCATTAAGTCCCTTATTTTCATGTGTACAGGCAAAAAGTCTACTGGGGGAAATTTGTGATTTTACTATACTTTAGCAAGATTGGGAAACTATAAGGGATGGAAATAGGCAGTATTATTCTTAATATGTTTTTTAGCCTCTTCACTTGTGGATTTTCTTGGCCATTCACCTCACCTTGATCTGCTTCTCTCCTCACCATCTCATCACCTCACTTAGCATTACTGATGCACTTTCCTTCTGTTAAAGCTAGAGCTCTCTCCTCAAACGTCTAGATCTTTGGCGCAAAACTTATGCCCTGCTCTTGGGGTCTCAGCTATAAATATTCCAAATTCATTATGAGAACAGAGACACTTTCCTTCTTAAGTGAAGTTCTGGTTTGCTTAACTTTTTTCTCCCTTATTACTTTACCTTTTAGGACTGTGTAGAATGCAGGCTAGTGTATATTTTGGATATAGAGAGATTCCTTTTCCCTCTCCATCTCTCCAGCTGCTTAACTCATGTTAACATAATATTCTAATAGCAACGAAATTAATTTGTGACATAGTTGACAGTGACTTTTTATTTCGTAAAATTTATGCTTCAGAGATTTATTTGTATTTTTCATGAAATAATTTAAAAATTGAAGTTTCATGTCTTAAAAAATACAGTTTTTATTGTTTTGCAGAAAATTGATTGTTAAAATCCAGTATGGCCACAGGAGGTGGACCTTTTGAAGAAAGTATGAATGATCAGGATTTACCAAACTGGAGCACTGAGAGTATTGATGACCGACTCAACAATATGGTATAATGGCTTACTACTGATGGTGTGTTGTTGACTGCTAATGTTAAAATGAAACTTTATTCTCACCAAAGCTAATGTACCAAAACTCCTTGTAAACACATAGAAAGTTACCAAAAATTACTCTCTCATCACCCTGACTGCTTCTGAGTGCCTCTGCTTACCACAGCTTTCTCGTCACAGGCCAGCTTCTCCTTTTCTGGCCCGTGGGATATATGTGGGTGCCCCATTATTCTAAAGTTGTCAGTTGTGGCTACAGTTATATACTGACTAGTCATCTTTTAGTTTCAAATTTTTTTGTTGGTGGTGGTGGTGGATTTTTTTTTTTCTTTTGGTCTTTTTGAGACAGGGTCTTGCTGTGCAGTTCAGGCTGGCCTTGAGCTTGCTTTGTAGCCCAGGCAGGTCTCGAACTCACAATGATCCTTCGGCCTCAGCCTCCCAAGTGCTGGGATTGACATGCGCCACCACACCTGGCTAGTTCCAAATTTGAATTTTAAAATATTATCCTAATTTGGATTAGAGATGCATTTCTTGTCCAGTCATCTTTGACCAGGAAGGAGTAAGTTAAATAGTATTTAAATTGAGCAGGAACATTCACACATGGGAATGGGGAGAAGGGTCATTGCATAAGGGAATGAGTTTTGTTATAAGTAAGAAAAATACCCTAAGTGATTTTATTAAAATAGTAACTAAAAATATCTGAGTAGAAATAAAGTAGGAATTTATAGATGTTTTGGTCCATAAATTAGGTTAGGTGAGTATGATTTTTTTTTTTTTGTACCAGGGATCGAACTTAGGACCTTGCTTTTGCCAGGCAAGTGCTTATTCCACTGAGCTATATCCCCAGGCCTTAGATGGGTATGATTAAATAATAGGTTTTCTAGTTGTAGTAGTAAGCATTTTTCTTGTCATTCTCTATTGAATATTATCATGTAGTATATTTTTGCTTATAAAATAATAGATACAATTATTGCTTATTAAATGCTAGGCACTGCTGGATGTTTATTTTTAATTCTGTTTTGAAGATAATACTATTTTAGAGATTAGGAAATAGAGTTTGGGAAGTTATATAAATTACCTAGGTTACACAATGGTGTACTTCCTCAAAAAACAGTAATTACCGTAGTTCTCAGGCCAATTTCAGATCTATCTTTTCATCATACATACTGACTTTACAGGCAGCCAGTAAATGATTTATTTCACTCTTTAATTTACAAATAGAAAAAAAATTTTAAAGAGCATTGAGAATATTTAAATTGATTCTAGGGTTGAGATTTGGGAATTTATATTTGTTACTTATCTATGTAATAGGAAATTATGTTTCCTAAAGGATAGGCTGTGACTTTAGGGTGGTTGTAATGAGCAGAAAAATTGGTTACTATAAATGTCATTAAAATGGATGTTTATGTAAAGTCTTGTCGCTTTAATTTTAAGATGATCAGTTAAATCTTGTTCAGTTTTTTAAGCATATCTTTTTTTTTTCCTGGTTCAATAGAGGGCAGTTTAACTTTGCTTTTCCTTTTTTTTAAAGGATTGGAGTGGCCAACAGAAGAAGGCAAATAGATCATCAGAAAAGAATAAGAAAAAGTTCAGTGTAGAAAGTGATAAAAGAGTAACTAATGACATTTCTCCGGAGTCATCCCCAGGAGTTGGAAGGCGAAGAACAAAGACTCCACACACATTTCCACACAGTAGATACGTGACTCAGATGTCTGTCCCAGAGCAGGCAGAATTAGAGAAACTTAAACAGCGGATAAACTTCAGTGATTTAGATCAGGTTTGTGACGTATTTGGAGAGTCAAATTATAATTGTAGGAAATACTTGAAATGGGTTAGGTAATTTGTCTTAAGAATAAAAGATTGAGCTGCTTAGTTTTGTAAGTTTCTCTGCATATGCAAAGAATTTTAATCAGTGATCAAAGTACTATGTCCTTGGGTGGAAAACAAAATTTTAGATATTTTTAAACTTGCCAAAGATGTACTTTTCTGGATTTTCTTACCATGCTAATAGCTAATTTAAATTATTTCATTATGAAACTGTTGCATGTTACTAACTGAATAAGATTGTTATTAAGTGAGTAGAAGGATCCAATTTTAATATTTATTAGATAAGTGGGATGTACTGAATTACTTCAAATGTAGAATAAAACTGGTATGTGTATGTATATATTCACTGAGATAAAGCTTAGTTCTAAAACTTTATCAAAAAGAAATGATAGTGAAGTCTTGACCAATATTTTACTCTTACCTTTGCTCTGGTAGAGGTGAACTGGTTTTCACATATGTAGAAATACTGTTATATATTGAAGTCTGAAAGTAGATTCAAGTTGTGTGACAGTGGTGATGTATATAATCATGTATCATGTATATGTATATACTAATTATTGAAATTTACTGTATGCGAGGTACTAAACCAGCTACTTTTACAGACAGTGCTTCCAAGTCTTTATGCCGATTGAGTCCAAAGAGTATAAAAATTTTGTAAGCAAGCAACAAATAGCAGTGTGAATTATAAATGTTGCCCATAATCCTACTACTTCACTTACACTAATTCTGTTCACATTTATCAATTGAATTGTCTCACAAAATCAGGACTAGGAAATGCTAATCTAATTTTGATATTTTAGTAAAAGATTTTGTAGCTCTGAAGCTCTTTGAAATTTTATTAAAATCTGTTGATGTATACCTCCTGAATTAATATCTGATGATGAAACTAAAAACACTGGAATTACTTTAATTTGCTAAAAGATTGTATGATTTCTTTTGTATAGAGAAGCATTGGAAGTGATTCTCAAGGAAGAGCAACAGCGGCTAACAACAAACGTCAGCCTAGTGAAAACCGCAAGCCCTTCAACTTTTTGCCTATGCAGATTAATACTAACAAGGGCAAAGATGCTGTTACAAGTCTTCAGAAGAGAGAAATGGTTGGAACAGCACAATGTAAAGAGTTGTTTGCTTCTGCGTTAAGTAATGAGCTTTTGCAAAATTGCCAAGTCTCTGAAGAAGATGGGAGAGGAGAGCCTGCAATGGAGAGCAGCCAGGTAGTAAGATGTGTTTTGCTAGTTTTCATAAACCCAAAAGTATAAACATTAATATTTAAAATTATATTAGTTGATACACATAGGAATTTTATTTAGGTACAAGTAAAGTATTTCCCAGGCCCTCTTCATTAATCTCTCAGGTATTTAAAATAGACTTTTAAAAATCCCAAATGATTGGAGGAGTGGCATATTCAGGTTCATTAAGGCTTCTTTTATTTGCCAAATAGCAAATACTATATTGCTAAATTTTAGTAAAGGGGATTGGAAGCAATGTGAGTAATAGACTTTTATAAAAAAGTTTTTATTTTTTAAAAATAAAAGCACAAAAACATATTAACAGACAGACACAAATTAGCATAAAAAATAGTACAATCAAAACTGATTTACAGACAAGGTGACATGGACTCAACAGTGGTTGTTGCTTTACCTGTTGATATCTTTGAAGTGTGTATATATGAACACAGATACAGACATGCAAAATTGGTCAGACAATTCATCCTCTCAACAACAGAAAAACACAAAAAACAAAAAACCAAAGACAAAAACAAACAAACAAAAACAAAAAACCACCAATAGTTCCTGCTTTGCATATTGATATCTTCGAAGTGTGTGTTCAGGATAACACATACAGACATACAAGATTGATGAAATAACCCGTCATCAATTATTCCTTAGCATTAAGTGATATATTACAATAGTAGAACCATGTTAGCCGTCCTGTATATATGTATATTCATGTATACATACATACATTTTTGTCTCTCTCTTTTCTCCTTTCCCTCGTCCCATCTGTTCTTTGTTTTTGAACAGATTTCCTTCATGTTTCTTAGTTTATATTCCCACCCTCAGGTTCTTACACCAGTGATATAATATGTTGCCTGCTCATGTACCGCTGATTTATTTCAGTTATGACTATGGACTCCAATTTTGACCACTTGCCTACAAAGTCCCCTAAACTGTCTATCTTTATAGCTGAATAATATTCCATTATATAAAAATGCCACAATTTTTTAATCTAGTTTTCTGTGGATGGACACTTGGGTTGCTTCCACATTTTAGCTATTACAAATTGCGCTGCTATAAACATGGGTGCACATATATCAGAGTGATTTGATGTTTTCAGATCTTCTGGGAAAATACCCAGAAGAGGAATAGCTGGTTGGAATGGAACCTCTAGACCTAGTTTGCTGAGAAATCTCCCAATGGCTCTCCCCAGTGGTTGCATCAGTCTGCATTCCCACCAACAGTGTAATAGAGTCCCTATTTCTCCACAGCCTCGCCAGCATTTGTTATTGGATGACTTTTTCATACTGGCCAGTCTTACTGGGGTGAGATGAAATCTCGATGTTGTTTTTATTTGCATTTCTTGAATGACTAAGGATGTGGAACATTTTCTCATATATTTATTTGCCATTTGTATTTCTTTGTCTGAGAAGTGTGTATTCATCTCAGATGCCCATTTCTGGATTGGGTCTTTGAATTTGGACAGGTA
>PVLD010032870.1:0-14211 GCA_004027595.1 Dinomys branickii
AAACAGGGCTTCACTAAACAATATGGTAGGAATTCAACAGTGCTTGTTTTATTGCATACTGTTGTCTTCAGTCTAGTCTCTACATTCTTCTGCATTATTGTCTTTCTTTTAACAGCATACTATACACTGTCATGTTGCCCTTTTTCTTTTTTTTTCTATGGTTACTAAAAATCTTTAAGAAAATGTCTACCCACTAAATGAACTAGAGAAAATATTAAAGATGGACATCTTGATTGGTGTTTCACTATTCCAAATTTTTCACTTATTTGGTCTATCAGAACTAATCTAAATTGTGACTTTTTGAACCTCCTTGTTTTGAATATATAACAAATGAGTTCCATATTGTTTGGTCCAGAAGGTACATAAATATTTTATAATAATATTTTTCTCACTTTCTGATTACAGGATAGCTTTTCAAGTGTCACTCAACTCTATGAACAGCATTCACAGGGTTATTACAATCACTGATCACTTTGGGGCTTTTTTGTTTCATTTCTTCTTTCAAGTTCTATCACTTCTGTATTTTGAATAGTTGACAATAAAGAGATATGTTTTTGTTTTCCAATTTTATAACAGACTTTTTCTCTCTGATATGCTAACATTTCTCCCTTTTTAATTTTTTTTTCTTTTGCAGATCTTTTGCTGCTTCCTATTCAGTCTCAGTGTCCCAAATATGTCCATTTTCTATTGTTACAAAATGCTACTGAGTGCTGGAGAAGAATGAAAATCATATCTAATGTATATAAAATAAGAGGTTTTATAGATTGTAGCACAAAATTATAGGCTATTTTTCACAAATAAACATGAAGTTGTAAAAAAATAAAACTAGATTTCACTAGCAACAAACATCAAAGGTGAATACAGTCTTCTAAATTAAAAAGCAAAAGATAGTTGCTATAAGACAAAACAGATGCATAAGTGTATGTCATGAAAACAAGAATCAACTGGTTGAAATGGCACCTGCCTAAGGGAGGGCTGGAACAGTCAGTAAGTAAGCAAACACACTGGGAGAGTGACACCCAGAGTTAACTCTTAGGTGGTTAAAATAAGAACGGCTTATCTACTATTGCAGTAAGGTCTGGGTTCATAGGAACTAGTGTTACAGGCAGCTGAGTTAGATGGAAATATATAGGCAGTCAGACAGGGCCGGGCCCTCGAGGGAGCCAAAATGAAAGACAAGATAACTGTAGGCCAGACCTCAAGACAAAAGGACTAAACAATGCACCTCCATACCTCCCTAAATGTAAACGTCAGGGACTGAAATTCTAAATAAGGAACAACCACCTTGAAAAAGCCAAGAGGAGTCACTAGCCTAACCCCCTACAGGAAAAACCCCGTTCTGTATTCATAACCGCTTGTTACATGACTTGCTTCCCCATTTGATCCCAATGTACTCAATTTTACCTGAACAATTATACTTTTGTAGTCTTATTGGCTGACCATAGCTTTGTCCATTTCCCCTACCTTGGACCCACCACACCTCATAGTTTTGCTCTATAAAAGTCCCTAAAAAAGACAAGAGTCCTGGGTAACCCACTCAGGCCCCCTTCTGTCCCTCTCTTGGACGGAAGCTTTCTTTCCCTCAATAAATATATTCTGCTCTTAACCTCCGTTTTTCCTAAAATTCATTCTTCGATTTTAGAGAACACGAACTCACCCCAGATACCATTCAGGTTGGGAGTTTTTATTTTCCTGTACCACGAGGAGGTGGCAGAAGATGGGTACAGGATGGTACTTTAACTGTGAGACTATTCTCCAGTTACAGCCTATCTGCTTGAAACACAGAAGGTGGAAGGAAATGCCTAATGTTCAGTCTTTTATGACTTTTTTAAAGGCAATGCTCCAGAACTATGGTACTTAGTGCAGGCCCCAAGGAGGAGAAAGCTATCCCGGGTGACCCTGTTCTGAGACCCTCATTTGCCTCTCAGAGTGATGTAGGTCCCTCGGGCATGCCTGGTGATACTAAAAAGTCCCTTCCACCTACTCCTCAAAATCTCCAGGCAAATAAATCAAGTCCATCCACTTCACCAGCTGCTTTTACCATGGAGACATAAAGGTACATTAAAAGTCTCTTAATTATTTTAAAATGAGTGGGGTCTTACATGGTATACAGGAAAATCCTGCATTCTTTTATAACCAATTGGCAGAACCCTTTCCCAAGGTATTAATATAGATTCATTTTCCAGGAAGGAAAAAATACTAGCGGACATATCTCCATCTGTCAATCAGTCATATGGAATCAGAAGGACTCAGAATAGCAAAAACAATCCTGGGCAGCAAGAGCAAAGCAGCAGGCTTGACAATCCTGAATTTTAATTTATATTACAAAGCTACAGTGAAAATATAGTATGCTATTGGCACAAAAACAGACATGTGGATCACAGGGAACAGAACAGAGAATGCAGAAACAACTTCAGGCATGTTCAACCATCTGTCTTTGAGAAAAGGGGCAAAACATGCTGAAAGAAAGCCTCTGTAACAAATGGTGCTGAGAATACTAGCTATACACATGAAGAATACTAAATGTACACTCACATCTCTCACAATTTCCTAAACTAAAATCAAAATACATCTGTGATCTAAATATTAAAACAGAAATATCCCGTTGGACTATAGGTAAAACTCTTTAAGACATAGGCATAGGTAAGAACTTTCTGAACAAATCCACAACTACACAAGAAATTACATCAGTCAACACATTAAATCAAATTGAAAATCTACACAGCAGAATAAAGAACCAACAAAGTAAAGGGACAATCTATTGGATGGGAAAAATTATGTCAACTACTCCTTGCACAGAAAGCTAATATTAAAATATATAAGGAACTGAACAGTATTAGGGTCCTAAAAATAAAATAAATAAAATACCCAATCAAATAATGGGCAACTAAAATGGGTACTTCGCAGAAGAACAAATGGCCAGTAAATACATGAAAAAAATGTTGATCAGATCTGGCCATTAGAGAAATGCAAGATAAACAACTCTGACTCCAGAAACAGTCACTGCAGAAATCAAAGAAATGCTGGGAAGGCTATGCAGAAACAGGAATCCTTCTACGTTGCTAGGGGGAATGTAAACTAAAACAACTATTTTACTATAAAAACCAGTATGGACATTCTTCAGAAAACTAAAAATAGAAATTCCATCCAACCCAGCAATAACCCTCCTGGGTATCTTCCCAGATGACTTAAAGATATTATATTATGCTGAAATGCATTTACCTATATAGAGCAGTGTTTTGGTTTGGGGCTTATTTTTCAAGGGGAAACAATATAATACAGGACACATATTTTACATGATTATTTATAATAGTCACCCAAAGAATCATATACAAGAGAGTGCAGGAAATCTGTCCACATACTAAGACCAAGGAATCTAGCCAAGGGTCAATGTCTTGCATGAGTCCAGCTGAAGACCTAGAGCCCATAACAATATTTCATGAAGGCCTGTTTCACAGATCTGCGGTGGGAAGGCCCAAAGGTCAGTGGTAGAATCTAAGAAGTCTGTGCCAGTGGGATGAAGGATCTGCACTAGCAGGGTGAGGGATCTACACTGTAGCCAGGAAGCGATGTGCAAAGTAAGAACCAGAGCTCCCCTGAAAAGTACCACAGCCATCCTCAGCAACAGTGAGGTCCCAATGATCAAGATAGCTAAGTTCCCATCAGGAAAGTCAGCATGACAAGCCCCTCCAAAAAGAACCAACAGCTCCTTACAGCTTCTACCAGCTCCCAACAGCCTTTCTCAGCTCCCAACAGCCTTCTTTCTTCTTCTCCAGTTCTGCCTCTTATGCTGCTGGCAACGCTCCTCAAGTGGGCCTCCCGCATCCAGCACAACACTTACTCAGTTGAGTTGGGGGTTATAAGTTGACCACCAGTTGTCAATCCACACAAGCCGCAAATTCATAATACCTACATCTTGGAAGAGTGGCCTATGTGTCTATCAACAGATGAATAGATATAAAAGTAGTATTTATACATACTCTATTATAAAGAAGGATAAATTTGAGTCTTCTGTAGGAAAATGGATGCACCTTGGTACCATCATATTAAGTGAAACAAAGCAGACATGCAAGTTTAAATAGCATGTGGTTTCTCCTGTATGAGAAACCCCAAGTATAAATGAAGAACAAGATGAAAGGTACAGTAAAACCGTGGACTTCAAGAAACTTGTTCTGCAAGTATTCAAGACAAGCAAATATTTCCACTAAATTTTAACTTGATAAACAAGTAATGTCTTTTACTGTATGTAGTATGTAATGTGAACATCATATGATCACAACTGAGCCAATGGTTCATTCATATTCTCTCTGTCTCTCTTTCTTTCTTCCTGTCTCTCTCTCCTACTCCCACTCTTCCTGTCTCTCACTCACTCAGTCACTCACTGCAGGATTGTGGGAGATCATCTCTGGACAGCAAGAAGCTATGAAGGAGATCAAATCTGCAGAGGGGGTGGAGAAAGACAAAGGAGTCCCTCATTTGAAATGAGATTAGGGAGATGTGTAAATTTTGTAGAAAAGTATCATTTGAATAAAGCTGTGGCAGTGATCCAGCATTCCCATTTTGAGGTATTTATCTGAAAGAACTGAATTCAGGATCCTAAGAAGATATTTGCACTCCCATATTCACAGCAGCATTATTCACAATTGTCAAAAAGTGCAAGCAACCCAATTTTCTACCAATAAGTGAATGGACAGATAAAATGATTATATATAGAGTTATTTTTCTCTTGTTGCTGAGACAAAATGCCTAATGCCCAAAGTTAATGCAGGAAAGGTTTATTTAGCTCATAGTCTGTTTCAGTCCATACTTGGCTGGCTCCAAGGCAGGGTGGTATATGGCAGAGAACAGCAAAAGCAATGAGAGCACAAGAGGAGCAGCAGCAAGCAGCCTCATTTCCTCCTGCACAATGTATGCAAACTGTCTGCCCCAGAGCAGGTATAACACTCACATCCATAATCCCAACATTGTACCATGAATCAATGACAAACTCTAGAAGCCCGCCTCAAGACTACATGAGGTTTTGGGAGGACATCCAGACACAAACCATAACAGGTTCTCATCCAACTTGGTTTGTGACCAGAATCATGTAAAAAATCAAGTTTAGGAAACTGAGGTACCACTGCATAAAATAATTGAAACTACTCCATTTGTACTATCAGACCACTGTACAATGAAAACAGAAATCAATGACAAAAGAAGTTACAGAAAAGCAGAAGTACATAAAAGATTAACAATAAAATCACTAACAATAAAATCCTAAACCACCAATAGGTCACATAAGAAATAAAAGAAGAACTTTAAAAATTTCTGGATGTTAATGAAAGGCCTGTATAAGCCACCCAACCTCGGAAACACTAAACATTTCTCTGAAGGAGATATAAATGGCCAAAAAGTATAAGAAGAAATGCTCGCCATCACTGATCATTAGAAAATGCAAGTCAGTACCCCAAGGAGGCATCACTTTATTCCAACAAGAATGGCTATTATCAAAAAGGCAAAAATAACAAATTCTAATGACGACAAGAAATAAATGGGGACCACTACACACTATTAAAGAGACCCTCAGTTAGTGAAGCCATTATTGAAAACAGTATAGAGATTTCTCAAAACACAGAAATAACATTTGACCCAGCAATCCCAGTATGTGGTTTATAGCCAAAGGAAATCAGTATGTCAAGGAGAAATACGAACTCCCATGTTTATTACGGTACTACTCACAATGGCCAAAAACTTAAAATAATCCAAGTGCCCATCAAATAATGAAGAAAGAAAACATGAAAGGAATGCTATTTACAAAAACAGAGAATAAAATCCTACCATTTGCAGGATGGATAGAACAGGAGATCATTATATTAAATAAGACAAGCAAAGAAATATAAATGCCACAAGAGTATATGAATAGCACCAGAGGCTGGGAAGAGTACAAGATAGGGAACAAAGGGGAAAGACTGTTTAATAGATGCAAAGTTATAGTCAGACAGTGGTAAGAATTTCTGGCATGTTATGACCCAATAATGTGACTACAGATGATAGCAATGTAGTATTTATTTCAAAACGATTGAAGATGTTGAGTGTTTTCTAGGAAGAAATGTCAGAGGAAATAAACTTGGTTAATCTGATTTAAACATTACACAAAATACACATGTAACAGAACATAACATGGTATCCCAGTACTATGTATAATTTTTATGCTTTATGTATCAGTTAAACATGAATTTAAATTAAAAAAATATAAATTTTGAAGATCTGGGAGAATCAGAGTATATATATATATACTACTAGGACTGAGAATCTACAACAGAAAAAAATTCTGAGCCAGGGTTGGTGGCACATGCCTGTAATGTCAGCACTTAGGAGGCTGAGGCAGGAGGATCACTTCAAGTTCAAAGCCAGCCTTGGCTACATGGTGAGTTCAAGGGCAGCCTGAACTGCATAGGGAGATCCTATCTCAAAAAAATCTGTCACTCTGAAATGTTATCTCAGATAAGTTAGAAGGTTTTAATTTAATCACACTATGAAACTATGTCAGTTAATCTTAAGTGTTGACTATATTGAGAGACTACTAAAGAGGTATTTGGATCACATGGACAAAATACCAATCAGTGCACTGACTATACTGATTAGTATTAGTTCCCAGCTAGGAGGAAAGGGACCCAGAGCAGGTGGGTCACTGGAGGGAGGCCTTTAGGGCATATAACTTTCTATGCAGCTCTTCCCACGTTCTGCTTTCCCATCATCATTGTGGTAGGCAACTGAGACAGAAATATTATCAGTAAGACAGGGCTGGGCCCTGCAAGGAGTCAGTGTGGAAAATAAGATACCTTCCAACTGTGGGACAGACAGTCACTTCCTCTGTGGGCCACACCTCAAGAGAAAAGATAAAACAGATGCACCCACATACCTCCCTAGGGATAAACATCATGGATTGATATTCTAAATAGGTCTCTATCACCTTGACAAAGCCAGAAAGAGTCACTAACTCAACCTGACAAAGCCAGAAAGTCACTAACTCAACCTCACTACAGGAAAAGTCCCTGTTCTGTGTTCATACTCACTTGCTATGTGATCTGCTTCCCCATTTCACCCCTATTTAATGAATTTTATCTGAGCAATTATACCTGTAATCTTACTGGTTGACCATAATTTTGTCCCACCTCATGCTGTGATTTCTGATGTTTTGCACCTTGGACCCACCTCACCTTGTGGACTTGCTCTATAAAAGTCCCTGGAAAACGCAGGTTTCTTGGCAACGGACTTGGGACCCCATCTGCCTCTCTTTCAGATAGGAGCTTTCTTTCTCTCAATAAATATATTCTGCTTTTAACCTCTGTTGTTCCTAAAATTCATTATTTGATTTTAGAGAACACAAATTTGTCCCAGATATCTAGCAGGTTGGGATTTTCTTTCTCCCATATCACCATAGTTCCGGTTTACATCTAGATGTATTCCCAAGGCCTCACGCACTCATAAGTAGAGCTTTTGGGCGGTGCCTGCATCCGTGGGGAGTGATGGTAATCAATGGATTACTCCACAGATGAGTTTATAGATAAATGTAATGTTGAAAGGTAAAGCCTGATCAGAGAAGGTGGGTCACAGTGCACCTATAACTCTGAGGAGGAAAGGTTTATTTTGGATCACAGTCTGTGGATGTTTTAGCCTACAGTCGGTTGACTCCAAGGAGGGACACATGGCAGATAAAGAATTCACGGCATGATAGTGGGAAACACAAGATCAGGTTAGGGAAGAAGGAAGGAGACATATTCTTCCAAGCAACATCCCCTCCAATGCACATCCTCTGACTAGGCTTCATCTCCCAACATTACAATTAGCAATACTCATAAGTGGACTACTCCACTGGCCACTCTCATGCCCTCATGATCTAATAAACTCTAAAAAACCCAATGAATGATCACATGAGGCTTTGTGGCAGACAGATAGTTACAAGTCATAACATTCTGCCCCTGGACCCCAAAACACTCATGTGCATCCCTTTATGAAAAATACATTTTGTCCATCTCTAAGAGTTGCCAAAGACCTAAGAGTTCCAGCATTGTTGAAAAGGCCAAGTCCAAAGTCACTTTTGAGATTTAAGGCAAACACTTAGCTACAAGCCACTGTAAACATCAAAAGAAAGTTAAATAGTGCCATTATACAAAGGTACTGGTGGAACATTCCCATTTTAAAAGGGATAAATAGGGGAATAGAAAGGAATGGGACCCATCCAAGACCAAATCTCAACAGCGCAAACATGAAATCCTGTAGCTCTGTGCCTCGGACCCAAGGGAAAGGGGTGACAAGATGTAGGTGCCAACAGCTTAGGCAGCCCTGCCCCTATAGCATTGCCAGTGGGTTTAGTGCTCATCATTTCTCTCTCTGTCCAGCTTTCTGCACTACTTCTAGCTTTCCTCAGATATTACATTTTCCTGACTTTTGCTGTATGCTAGAGTCTCCAAAGCATTTTTAGCTCCACACTCACATGCTCAAGTGCTGTGCTCTAAGGGACAAACTGTCTGGTCTCCTTGGCCTTCTTCTGAAATCTGAGCAGAATCCTCCATGTGCCTCCAACTTTTATATTCTATATGCTTTAAAACCAGCACCGTATGGATGACACTAAGGTCTGCTGCCAGCAGAAGCAGTAGCTAAACCCTTTTGCATCTTGCAGAAGGCTCTGAGTGCCTAGATGGGTGAGCTTGGTAAACTGAAATCCTGGAAATGAATTCTCTATGTGGATCTACTTCAACAGAGTATCCGGGGTTTTCTTCTCCAAGCAAACTATTTCAGCCATGCACCCCCCAGGCAGTGAAGGGAGGGATCTTGCTATTTTCTGGGATGGTCTCAAGCTATTTCTTATTGTCTTATAAAGTTCTTGGCTTCTTTTTAGTGCTACTATTTGCAGCAATGAAATTTTCTTCTGCTCCATCTTGACAGGTCCCAAATTTACAGGGGATTCCATTTGGTAAAACTCAAAACTTTTAAAATCATTAAGCTGTGCCTTTTGCTCTTGATTTTCACAGTAAAACTGGCTATCAGTCTCCAACAATAGATAAGCCACAATCTCAACATTAGACATCCTTGAAATTTTCTCCACCAGTTTAATTAGTCCCCTGCTCTTAATCTCAGTATCCCTCAAAGTTTAAGAACAGGAAAAAGTTAGAAAAATTTTCTGCCAGAGTCTAATATACATGGCCTGGAGTACAACTGCCAACAGAGTTCTTGTTCCCCACTTAAGTCTCTGAGTCTGGTCTTTTCCATTTGCTTTTTAAAGTCAGCATCCTGCTCTTCTGAGCTTTAACCAGAATCTCCCATCAAGCTCAGCTTACAGCATCCCAAAGCTGCTTCTTCAGCCCACATTCCGAAGCCTTTCCAAACACTTCACACCACCAGTTTCAAAGGCTTCTGAACCATATGGTCAAGTACGGTACACACATAACAACAACCCCAATTTCGGTGATACTAAAATCAGTCTTACTTCCCTCATCACCAGGACGTAGTACCCAACATCCACAACTTAAAGAAGAAAAGCTTATTTTGACTCACAGTTTGCAGAAATTTCAGTCCATACTCAATTGGCTTCAAGCCAAGGTGACATGGCAGAGAAGAAACAGCTCATGCCATGACAGCAGGAAGCACAGAACTAGATCAAGGGAGAAGGGCAGTAGATACATCCTTCTAGGCCCTACACCCATAACCCACCTCCTCTGACCAGGCTTCAACTTGCAACTTCAACTTCACATTTAGCTATAATCATACCCTCATGTTCCAGTCAACTCCCAAAATCCCAACATATGATCACATGACATTTCAGGGGGGATAACCACACATAAACAATAATGAAGGGCATGTCTCCCTTCTTCCTCCCTTGAACTTTCTTTCCTGACTACCATGCTCTGAACTGCACATACTCTGTCATGATCTTCTGTCATCCTGCAGTGCCTTGGAGCTTGCGAAACATGGAATGAAACCTCTAAAAACTGAGTAGAAATAAACCTCTCCTCTTGTAAGCTGTATCAGGTATTGTATACCAGTAACAAAAGAAGTCACTAAGACAGATTTTGATAACAAAGAAATGGGGTCTTTGCTGTGATGTTACCTGACCTGGTTGTAGGCAGAGTTTGGAAAGGTTTGGCGCTACCAGCTGGAGAAGTAGCCCTAAAATGTTGTAAACGAAGCTTAATGGGTGAGTCTGAGCAGAGCTTAGAAGACCAGAATGTTAACAGTAATGCACCTGATAAAAACCAGGCTTAATAGGTTTCAATAGAGAAAGACTTCATTGGTAGGTGGACTCCAGGCCATGTACATTATGCTCTAGAAGAAAATTTGTCTGCATTCTGCTCTGTATTGAGGCTTTGTGAGACAGATTATGGGCAGCAGACTAACCTGGCAGAGGAAATTTCAAGACAGCCCAACATTCATGTATTTGAATGGCTACTTTTGAGGGATTTCAGCCAGCTCTATGTGGAGAATCAAGAGCAAAAGGCAGTTTTAAAAGTGCTGAGTTGGCCTAGGATATGGCTTAGCAGCACAGCACCTGCCTGGTAAGCACAAGGTCCTGAGTTTGATTCCCAGTATTCATAAAAAATGTTTTCAGTTTGGCTACAAAGCAACTACCAGTAAAGTTGAGTCCTAGAAAGGTAAAACATAGGAGAGCTTGATTGCTGAAAATATTAGCACTAAAAAGAAGGCAAGTACTTTGGAACTGGACAATAGGAAAAATAAGGGTGAGAACCATCCAAGACCCACCTTTCATAGACTCAAAACTGCAAAAGGGAAAGGCTTTGCTTTAAGAAGAGAGGGCCAGTGTGCTCCACTGGAGAAAGCTTGCTTAAGGGCTGGCGATATAGCTCGCTGGAATAAGCACCTGACTGGCAAGCGCAAGGTCCTGAGTTCGATTCCTGGTACCCCACCCCACCCCCCAAAAAAGAGAAAGCTTGCTGAAGGAAGTGATTCTCTTGGATTCAGCTCACCATGCACTGGAAATTTCTGCAAGCAACACCAAGATGCAAAAGGGTTCTGCTACGGCTCTAGCTGACAGCAGATCTTGGCAACATCCACAAAGGTGCTGGTTTTTTACATGCACGCAAAACACAAGAGTTATGGAGTCAGAGAAACTTCCTCCTAGGTTTCAGAAGAAGGCATGAGAAGTCAGGCAGTGTGTCCCTGAGAGCCAGATAACCCTGTACAAAACTCTGAATTTCTGAGCCAACTTAAAACAACTCTCTTAAATTGTGACTGTCAGGTATTTTGGTCCAGTGACATAAAAGCTAACATACTTCTAATCTAGCTTTATTTTTAGAATTTATCAAACTGTGTATTTTCCAAAATAAGTCTTCATTCTGAGGATATTTCATATTTTAGAGTAATAAAACAAAATAAATTTAAAACTAAAGTTAGACAGGTACTAGTTTCCTACGAAAAATTCAAAACATTATTTAACTTCTCTATGCCTCATATTGTCCACTTAATACATTCGGATAATTGTACCTACCTTCAGTTGGGTATCATGGAAGTTAAATTACATAACTAATGTGTTAACTAGCATAAAATATTATTTAAAAATATAATAACTTTTACTATCTATACAAATATATTTATATTTTATTTTGAAATTTGAATGCATGAAAGTCATCTAAAGCAAATTTAAAGTTACACTTTTATTAAAGGGTTTAAAAAATACAGTCCAAAACCTGGATTTTTAATGTGGAAAATTTTTGGCATGTGAATCTATATATCATAAAGACTGAATTGAGAGAATCATACACATAATTGTACATATAATAGTGAAAAAGAATTCCAAGGTGGGCCTTATAGGAAAACTAAATCTAATTTAGAAATTCAGTCTAATAACTGAGAAGTTAGTAAGTTCTCAAAACAAAATTAGAAAGCAAAAAGTATAAATTAATGCCACTTTTTGGATTCCTCATAATCATAATGGGATAAATTCATGGAAAGACATAAACTATGGCAAATATAGTGATACTGTAATTACTAATTACTAATTCACTTACTATTTAACAGAAAATAGACATCCTATTAATTCTTTCTTTTCTGGGCGTATTCAATGAACAATAAATGTACCACTATACAGTGGTCAAAAGCCCTAAATACACAGGCAGTTTAGCAGTTTGTTTTGGGGGAAGACATGGGAATAGAGATTTAAACTATGCTTTATTTCCTAATTATATTTTTCATTAACTTCCTTTCATTATCACTTCCTAGGTAAAACATAATCCTGCATACTTTTCCTAGTTAAATTTTTTTTAATTTAAATTTTGATGATCTTTATAAAACCACATACTCATATCAGTTGGCTAAATTTTATAATAATCAAATATGAAGCCTAAAATACAGAGCGCATTTAAATTTCATATACTCATACATATATATAAGTGAAATGATAGATGTGGAAGTTCCCAAGCCTCATGGAGAATTACTTATTTAAATAACAAAAACACTCATGAAAAAAATCAAAGTGATCCATCTGATTTATTCTCAAGGCCCTATTTCAAATAATACAATAGAAAAACATACATGTTATATATTTTACATATTATTTGTAAAAATTAAATAACCCCAGTTCCTCTTCTACCTTAAATTTGTATACATATGCATATATAATTAAATTTTAAACTTGCATACAGACATTCAGGAAGCAGTAAATGCTACTCATTGGTAAAACTTACGAATCAACATGCAGAACCCTCTGGCCACTCCTTGAACATGCAGCTGCAAAGATGGATTCAGGCAAACCTACAAAAACACACACCTATATCATTTAGAATGTAGAAATATATATAAATTTACTTATTTTTATATAAAATTTTCATGGCATGCTATCATTGTATACTCACTAAATAAAAAGAATTATCCTTGTTCAAAATTAGTTTGCATTAATTATACTATTAGAGGTTCCTTAAACATACACTTTGGAGAAACTTTTATATAGAAGAGGTGTTTTTCAAAAAGAGAAAACTTTAAATATTTTCACCTAAAATTTATCATAAATGAGCAACTGTAAGCATATGGTTTATATAAATCTGATTTTTTTCAACTCCACTGAGAGATAAGAATCTACATATGTATTCCAGAAATAAAAAAGAATCTGAAACTCAAATATGTTAACCTGTTATTCACAGCTTAAAAGTAATAAGTTGTAGAGTGCAAAGTGAAACACATCTCACTGCAAAGCTACAGTGCCTCTAAAGGGGAATAGCATACTTCTTTTTTGGTTTAAGAACTAGGGCCAGCGGCACACACCTATAGCCTCAGCACTCGAGAGGTTGAGACTGGAGGATCACTTGGAGTACAAGGCCAGCCTGAACTATATAGCAAGACCCTATCTGAAAGAAAGAAAGAAAGAAAGAAAGAAAGAAAGAAAGAAAGAAAGAAAGGAAGGAAGGAAGGAAGGATGCTAACTAGTTCAAAAAGAGGCCATTTATATGACATAATATTTTACTTTGGGTCAGTATAGCAGTTTGCAAAGAAAACATTACTGCTTTGGAATCAAGTGTAGTCATACCACAAAGCTGACTATTCCGAAAGGAAATACATTATCCCAATTATCAATACAATCAAAAAGATAAAATGACCAAAGATAATACTGAATAATTTAAAACTTCAGATTTTCTCCTATATTAAAGTTCTACAATGCAAGTTCAAGATACGTCAATAAGTTTTAAACAGAAGATCTACAATTTCAATGGACACTTATTACATTTTTTATATCATACAAATAAACCATGTTTTAAAAGTTTAGTATAAACTCAGGCTTGATGGCTTCTAGTTATAATCTCAGCACTCAGGTAGCTGAGGCAGAAGGATGACCACAACTTCAAGACTGGCGCGGGTTACATGGTGAATTCAAGATCAACCTAAACTACATAGGGAGACTCTGTCTCCAAATAAAATAAAATAAAATAAAATTTTAGTTATAAATAAATAAGAGAGTTTAGTACAATTCTTTAGAACTACCACTACCAAGAAACATCCTGATCCTGTTGTACTTTACCTAATAGAAAAAACTGTACCATTGTTTCGGACAGAGTTCAAATTATACACTAAATATCAAGGATTTCAGGAAAAGATAAAGATTATCTTCTTTATATAAAAAGTTATAGGCACACATATACAAGAGAATTAGCCAATCTCTAGTTAAAAAGCACATTAAACACAAGATCTAACTGCCTACAAGGAAAAATTACATTTTCTAGGATT
>PVLD010032871.1:0-14210 GCA_004027595.1 Dinomys branickii
AAACTGTGGCCTTTTTATATAATGGAATATTATTCAGCTATAAAGAAAGACAGTTTTGGGGACTTTGTAGGCAAATGGTCAAAATTGGAGTCCATACTCATAAGTGAAATAAATCAGCGATACATGAGCAGCCAACGTATTGTGTCACTGGTGTAAGAAACTGAGGGTGGGATCATAAACTAAGAGACGTGAAGGAAATCTGTTCAAAAGCAAAGAACAGATGGGACGAGGGAAAGGAGAAAAGAAAGAGGCAAAAATGTATGTATGTATATATGTAGATACATATGTGCAAGAGGGCTAACATGGTTCTACTATTGTATTATGTCACTTAATGCTAAGCAGTAGTTGATAATGGGTTATTCGATCAATCTTGTATGTCTGTATGTGTTATCCTGAGCATACACTTTGAAGATATCAATATGCAAGGCAGCAACTATTGTTGGTTTTCTGTTGCTTTGTCTATAATTCAATTCTGATCATAATGTTATTGTACTACTTTGTGCCCCTTTGTTAATGCTTTCTGGTTTTTTTTTTCTGTTGTTGAGATGATTAATTGACCAATTTTGCATGTCTGTATCTGTGTTCATGAATATACACTTTGAAGATATCAATAGGTAAAGCAACAACCATTGTTGAATCCAAGTCACCTTGTCTGTAAATCAGTTTTGATCGTACTATTTCTTATGCTACTTTGTGTCTGTTTGTTAATATGTTTTTGTTCTTTTACTTTTAAAATAAAAAAAAAAGATTTAGTTACTGTGAGTTGTGCTCCCATAAAAAAAATTTCAATTGGTGGTAGACGTGTGGGTTTATATTTAAACTGTTAAGTATATTAAGAAAAAGATAACCTTGCACATGATTGAAGGAAATGTAAACTAATAGTCATATGGAAAACTTGATGAGAGTCTTCAAAAATGGAAACACAGAATTATAATATTAACCTGTAATCATATTACTGGAAATATATTTTAAAAAATGAAGTCAGTATATTGAAGACATTTAGCCCCCTGCTTACATTAGAACTATTCACAGTAACTGATGACAATAATCTCAGTTCATGAACATGTAAGGAAAATGTGATATATAGTACAATGGCATACTATTCTGCTATGAAAAGGGTGAAGCCCTGTCATTTGAGATAATATAGTTACAAAATCAGATGGTATGGTTTAAACCTAGCATCCTCCAAAACACTCAGGGGTTTAGAGGACCAGTTGTCAATATGTAATGGGTCGTTGGGTGCTACAGCTAGCGATGTTGGGATATGTGGCCTGCTTAGAGATGGGTCACTTGGGGTGTGATCTGGAAGAATATAGCCCCTCCTTGGCTCCTCTCTGCTTTCTCTGCTTCCTTTTTGTCATGACTTGAGCAACGTTTCCTTGGATCAAGCCCTTCCACCATGCTGCCACTGTCTTGGAACAAACAACCATGGTCTATAACCATGAGTTAAAATAAACTTTTCCTTCTTTTAAATGTAGTTGTTTAATTGGAAAGGTGACTGAGACAGATTTTGGAACCAGAGAAGTGAGATCTTTGCTCTGATTGAGCTCGACTACACAATAATTTAGAAGCCCTTGGCACGAGATCATGGGAGGAATTTGGAAAGGTTGGAGATATAACTAGGAAAACATAAAATGTTATAAGTCACTCTTGGTGGGAGAGTTTGATCAGAATTCAGAAGAACAAACTTCCGATAGAAATTGCGACAACACAGGCCAGACTTACGAGGTTTCAGTTGGAACAAAGGAGTCCACTGGTAGTTTGACTCTAAGCAATGGGTGATGCTCCAGCAGACAATTTGCCAAAATTTTGCTAATGTCCTGAGACTTTGTGGGAGACTGGACTTCAAGGCAGCAGATTAATCAATCTAGTGGAAGACATCTCAAGGCAACTCCATGTTTATTCTGTGTCACTGGTATTTTTGTGCTTTTAGCCGGACTTATACTGAAAATAAGGAACAAAAAGTTAATTTAAAAGTTTTCATTTTCCCCAGAGAGGAGATGTCTGCAAAATTAGATCAGAGAACAGTATAGTTAAAATTAAAATGATACCAAAAGATTAGTATTACAGTGAAGCCAAGTACTTTGCATCAGGACAATAAGAAAAATGCCTTCAGGGTATCTCAGGAATTAGTAAGAACCTACATTTCTAAGGCGCAAAAGTATAAATGTAAGACTTGACTTTGAGAAGAGACTATCAGGATTTCCTGCTGTAGAAGGACTGCCTAGGAAATTGGTTCCCAGAATTTGATTCAAATTGCTCATGAATCCTGAATTCTGAGGCCTCTGTATCCATGATCCCAGGAGCCCTGGCTAGTACTCAAGCTGATAGTATACCTTGCAGTCATCCACGTGGTTTTGGTTTTATGGACATGCAAATGCAAGAGTTGTGAGGTCAGGCACGTTTCCCCACAGATTTCAGAAGAAAGCCTCAGAGTCTAAGCAATGTGTCTCTGAAGGGACAGTGGCAAAACTCTAAAAGTGAAGCAAAAACTGCAGTGAAATCAAAATAAATTTGAAAATGTGAGAAACGTGGAACATCTGCTAAGGAAATTCACAGGCACTGAGCAAAGAAAGCTACCCACAGATTAAGGGGAATAGGAGGGAAGATGGGATGGAGAAAAATTTATCAGAGTACTAAGCTATACCACATAGAAGCAAAAAGTTCTGCTTACCTAATAACAGTAGCATGTTATATATTTCAAAAAACTAGAAGAAAGGACTTTTAATATTTTCACCACAAGGAAATATAAATACTTGAGTAAATACATATAGTATATAATTTTGTCAAAATATAACCTGATTACATATGCATGTACAGTTTTATGGCTTTATATATAAATAAAAAATATATTTAAGTTAAAAATGGGAAATCCATCAGTGTTTTGCAAAAGATACAAAAAAAGAATATGTTACGGGTGTCTCAATCTGAAGTTAGAGAAAATAGATAATACCTTACAACAATGCAGTTACTAAATTTAATAAAAAATAGAAAAGTTTAATAAAGTATAACAACATAGCAGTACCTCAGTTCACAAATTTAATTTATTCCACAATTCTGGAAAGGATGACCATATTCTTGTTAATGTGAAACAGATGGCCACAGCTGTGTGTGTCACCCAATGGAGAGTTCCCACACAAAAACAAACTTTTGCTAAATGGTTCTGTTTGTGAACCAAATTGTTCACAAACAAAAGCATTCTTGAAACAAAGTCTAACTCTACTTAAAAGGAAATGGGAGTGAGAGAAAGCAATACAGGTGAGAGAAAAATTGATATAGGATAAATAAGACACCATACAACCAGATACAGATCAGAAAAGAATTCATTGCATTAATTGTTCCAGAAAATTGAAAGCACAGCACTTTCCAATTGATGTGACATAAAGGCCAAACGATTCAAGCAATATAATCCACAAAATCCTAATGATTCCATGACCAAACAGAGATTGCATTTCTACTTGGCCTTCAAAACCAAACAGGGCCATATATGTATATTTTAGCCTCTAATGTATAAGCAGAAGTTATCTAAAAAACTCTTTAATATCTTTAAAACTAGAGTACCATAACTGCCGCCCACTTCCTCTTTCTCCAGTGCTGGAAGTGCATTAAATACTAAGGAGGAGTTTTCACCTATAGATGAGAATAATACAGTGCAAGTGGGGGATGCACGAACCAATTAGAAATATCCTGGTGTTGAAGGGAGTCTTAATACTCAGAAGCCCCCTCTACATTGTCATTAAGAGAAAACTACACTTTTATATCTTCTTTGAGCTGTGGTGATTGTATCTCTAAGAAACACCATCCAAACCTGCCGTAACTATAACAGCAATTCCAGATAAGGATATCATGATACAATAAAAGGAGCTAATTTCACTTTTGCACATAAATACAAAAAAGTAAATGAAATAAAGTCAAGGTGAATTGCTCTAAATATATTTAAGAAAAGGAAAAGAATAAAATCAGATTCTCTAAGGAATATAAGGATTATTTAACTTCAAAATGTTTCTTTATTCTTAACATATTAGAGGGGCACACATAATATTTAACTAAAGGTTACAAATTCAAAGGCAAAAGAGAAAAATATAAACAGCATCTTAACTTACATAAGAATATAGCACATTTTCTTAATTTAATAAAGTACACCTATCAAAAAAACTTACAACAGCATAATGCGCATTAAATTGAAGAAATAGTAGCTTTAAGAATTTGATTAAGCAGGACTCACATCACAGCAGGTATTAAATATAATAATATAGGACTCCACCAGGGTAGCAAAACAAGAAACATAAGTAAATATTAAAGATGAAAATAGAAAATATCATCATTATTCATTGACAATATAATTTTTTCTTAGACACTGAGCTAAAAACTGTATTTTTCAAGTAAATAAGGCAATGAATATTTCAGAAAGGAGATTATAAATAAAAATCTATACATCTTCCATACAAAAGGTATGTAAAAATCAGTAATGAACATTTCTAAGACGTGCTGTGTGGACTGGAGATGTATTTCAATGGTACAGTGTTTATCTACAATGTACAAGACCATTATCCTGAGAAAAAAATGTCTGAAAATGGACAAATTTTCTCAAATCTGTGTATGCATTGAAAATATGATTATCCCCATGACAATCTTAATGATTTTTTACCTGTATGTAAAAAAAGTATTTAAAAACTTATATAAAAGAATGGAAGGTCAGGAATAGCTCCAACATAATGATTAAATTAGGACTATTAATGTATTGATGTGAGAATACATGGGCTTACATGGTTGTCTTGGTTATTTTTCTCTCATTGCTGAGACAAAATACCCAACGCCCAAAATGAAGGAAGGAAAGGTTCATTTAGCTTACAGTTTGTGGAGGTTTCAGTCCATACTTGGCTGCTTCAGAGGCAGAATGGCATACGGCAGAGGGCAAACTTCATGGCAGCAGAGCACAGCAAAAACAACCAGAGCAAAAAGGGAGGAATCGCTGCAAGCAGCCTCCTTTTCTCCCCTACATTGTAAACAGCCTACCCCCACCCAGGGGGCGTGTACCTCTCACATAACCTCCATGCCCTCCACTTCCACAGACTCAGGATGTGTACAAAGTAAGCACCTTGGCTTCCTGCTGAATCACTCAGCCAAACCTCTGGACTCCCCAAGTTGACACAATGTATCAACCATAACACATGTATAATGGAAGAGGAGCCACAAAACATATTTCTATGGAGAATGTCATTTGTGATAAGCATCATAATTGAATATTAATACAAAAATGTTGGGTTGCTTTAAGCAAAATGCTTAAAATATAGAATGAATTAAAAATATAAATGAGAGATCTCCACGCTGCTCTCCACAGTGGTTTCACCAGTCTGCATTCCCACCAGCAGCGGAGAAGCGTTCCTATTTCTCCACACCCTCGCCAGAATTTGCTATTGGTTGATTTCTTAATGCTAACCATTCTTACTGGGGTGAGGTGTTGTTCTAATTTGCATTTCTTGAATGATTAATGGTGTTGAACATTTTTTCATGTATTTATTTGCCATTTGTATTTCTCTCTCTGAGAAGTGTGTATTCATCTCAACTGCCCATTTTTGGATTTGGTCTTCAATTTGGAGGGGCTGATATTTTTAAATTCTTTATATGTCCCATTCAACCCAGCTATTCCCCTTCTGGGTATTTTCCCAGAAGATCTGAAAACATCGTATCACAGCTACATATGTGCACCCATGTTCATAGTGGCACAATTTGTAATTGTTAAATTGTGGAAGCAACCCAAATGTCCATCGGCTGAGGACTGGATAAAAAAAATTGTGCTTTTATATAATGGAATATTACTCAGCGTGAAGAAAAATAGAATCGAGGCTTTTATAGGTAAATGGTCACAACTAGAGAACATACTCATAAGTGAAATAAATCAGACCTGCACGGGTAAGCAACATATTGTCTCTCTAGTATAAGAACCTGAGTGAATAAAAACTGGGAGGTATGATAAACATTGTGAAATGAAAGGAACATGATCAAACGTAATGAGTAACTGGGGTGTGGGAAAGGAGAAAGGAAAGAAAGGTAAATTATGTATGTATGTATATACAAGATAGCTAACAGTCATACTACTGTCTTCTATTGCTTTACTGAAAGGAAGTTAATGATTACTTGTGTGATCACTATTGCATGTCCCTATTTGTTTTCCTGAGAAACCACTTTGAAGATATCAATATGTAATACAATAACCATTGTTAATTTCCTACCACTTCATCTACAATTCTATATTGCTTGTATTGTTCTTAATGCTATTTTGTAAATGGATATCTGTTTGTTAACGTTTTCTCCCTTTATTTTTAAAATTAAAAAATATATAAATGAATTCCTATCTTATGCCATACAAAAAGTACATTATCAAGAATATTGTTCTAGTTATTTTTAAAAAATTGTGTAAATAACATATGGTGAAGAAGAAAGTCACAGATTAGGGTAATCAACTACAAGGTACATATAGCCAAACAATTTTTACTAACACCTACCATTCAAAATAGAAAATGAGATTCCATGTAAGCATCAGAAAACTGCTGAGCCTTACAAATAATCATAGAAAGAGAAAGGCCATAATGCAATTCAAATTCTTATGCATTAAACTTGCAACAAAATTAATAAGAAGGGGCAGAGACTGGAAATTTTATTTTTTTTTATTTTTTTATTTTATTTTATTTTATTTTTTGGCAGTACTGGGGATCGAACTCAGGACCCTGCGCTTGCTAGGCAGGCGCTTATTCCACTGAGCTGTATCCCCAGCCCAAGACTGGAAATTTTAACCATTGATAATCAGTGTACAATTATTCACAGTGACATTTGAAACTTAAGTAGTGAATTCTGAGTACACATAGTGAGCTCTATGTGCTTCAGACAGGTCATTCCACTTCAGGTTTATACCCTGGAGAAATTCTTGAATGCTTTTCCTGTAGACATGCATAAGGACGTTCAAAGGAGTCATGTATTTGGAATCTCAAGAATTTAGAAATAAATGTCTATTTGCAGAATAGCAGATAAATTTTAATATATGTATACACTAGAGCATTCTACAGCTATTGAAATGAATTAAGTAGAGCTACAACAATTAATGTAATTTTATTGCATATAGTAAAACATAAAAACCAATAACCTATATGCTTTAATTTATATCCACACACAAAGGAATAAATAAACTAGTAAGCACTAATTGAAATTCAAAATGATAACTGTAGTTGGAAGCATGAACAAAATGATCAGGATTCAGGAAAGTTTTTCTGACTGCAGGCCCGCTGTTTTAAACTGGATGATGGATGTATTCATACTATCATGCAGTACATAATCATGTCTATATCTCACCTTTCTAAAGTTATTTCAGAATAAGAATAAAATATATAAATGTACACTATGTCAGTAATGTAGGAAAATGTAAGTACTTTAAGTTCCTTTGCAGTGTGTGACAACTTCTGCATATAGTAGTTTCTCCTTTGTAGGAGAAAGATTATAAATAAACATAATTTGCTATGTAAGAAAAGTAGTTTAAATAAAAAAAGACTGAAGTTACAGGATGTATGTGAGTTGACTTTAAGATTGATAAACAAATCTTGAATGTAGAGCTCAATCCCAGGGAAGCCGTTCTTTGAAGCATCTAATGTTTCTTCTGGTTTTCTTTCTCATAAAGTTTCTCCTACTCAAGAGCATGTAAATAATAACTCTATAAAGGCATTTGGAGCCATAAAGAGCATGTCATCAGGCTATGAATTGGTCTGCCATTCTGATGAATATTAAATGTAAGCAATTTCAGACGACCGATTAGATTCATCAATAATAAATGCAATGTTATTGTGGATGATTAAGGTTATGTCTGTTAATAGAATTTTCAAATCACATTGAACATCCTGAAATAAATTCTTCATGACATATTGGCTTGCATACACTTTGGAAAGACTGCCGGATAAGAATGACTCAACCAAATCTAAGGTACTCAGGGGGAAAAAAAAGGTTTACACCTATTCAGGGCTGATAGTGAGATATTTTGCAGTAGCAAGACAATTCTTTATACCTAGCATTAGCAACTCTCTTTTAGCTGTTATTTATTTTATTTTATTTTATTTCATTTTCAATTATGTTTATCCTACATCTTATATATGAGAAAAGAAAGTGGAAATAACCATTTCAGACAATTTGGTATGCCAGTGTTATAATATATCAGTTCATGCTGAAGGGATTTTTTTTGTGTTTGGATACTTGAACATGAAATTTTATCAAAATAAAATGCCTTTATAAGAAAAACAGAACAGGCTCTTATAGGAAGATATGATTTTTTTTTTCTGCACGATTCTCTTGCTATCCCAGAATCATTACATTTTGGGGAATTAACATACACGTCCTTACATATTAGGCATAATCTGAAAATATATAGGTTGAGAAAATGTGACAACTTATTTGAGCTAAATAAAACTGCAGTAGAATTTTTGAGCTAAAGAAAATTGCAGTGGAAGAAATAGTGATATACAGAATTTGAGATTTACAAAACATTTGTTCTAGTATTCTGTTTATACTATGTATGAATTTTAAATTATTCTTTCTGCTCATAATCTTGTGTTGTTTAAAAGACTTACAATAGGACTTCTGGGATGATGGCAACCAGGTGAGCAGCAAAGGAAGGATTCTCGCAGATAGAGTCCCCCAACTCATGACAGGCTTGGCGAGTGTGAACGCCGGGACCTCGGCTGGGAAGTTCAAACTGAACGTGTTTCTCTGCCGGAGACGCAGCAGGTGGGACCAAATTGCCGTGGCGAGACACGGGAAAGACCGGAGCGCTGGGAACCAGAGACTCTCGGCGCCGCAGATGGGGAGTGGCTCGGCTAGGTCCGAGCACCCTGCAGGCGCAGGTGCCTTGGTCCCTCGCGCCTCCTGTCGCTGCATGGTTCGCCAGCAACAGCAGCCAAAAAATCGGCTTTTTAGTGACTGCAGCGCAGGGCGGTCTCGGAACCCGTGCTGCTCTGGCAGGCTCCACAAATCCGAGCAGCGAAATGGGATCCCACTCCGGTCCTGGTCCCCGCCACCAAAGCCCTCAGCGGCCTGCGGCCCCGCGTGAGGAACACAGAGAAGCAGAGCATCCTGCTCCCTCCGCCAGACACAGAGAGCACGAGAATTGGCACTTTGGAACCTTCCTGCCGGCACGGATTCAGAAACGGGTGAGCTATCTGCGCACCATGACCGGATCACCGAGTGGGGGAGGAGATCTGTCCCCATACCTCAGGGAACCCTGGGTGGGCGGGAGAGTGCATTCACACGCCCCACCCAGGTCTTCCGGTAGGGAGTAGCCCACCGCAAAAACCAGCACCTCAGCAGCTTTTTAAGGGAAACTCCAGCAGAAAACTTAAGGGATATTCTCCCGAAGAGAAGGAGTCATTGGAGCAGCCCTTGCAACAGACCTTTGCCTGGTGAACTTCCTGGGTAATTTATTGCTCAATATTTCGAATCTGTTACCCAAAAATGGGAAGACAAAAGAACAAATCGCAGTCTCAGAACTCAACCCCACCCAGAACAAATCCTGGATGTGAGGATATAGGGGAACTAGGAAGCCACATACCTGCATATTCTGAAACGACTGTATCCGAAATAATAAAACAAATCCAACAGGTCATAGAAGAGCTTAAAGCAGAAATAAGCCACATACCTGCAATAATCTCTCAGACAAAAAATGAACTGAAAACTATAATGGAAGAAATGTTCCGTACACATAGAGAAGAAATAGATAAAATATTAGAAGAAAGTAGGAAACAAATGGAAACGTTACAAGAGCAATTTAGGAATGAATTACCAAGAATGAAACAGGCCCAAACAGATTGCGAGGAATTGAAAACTTCCAAAACTGCTTAAATGAAAGGGAGGATAGAATTTCAGACCTTGAAGACAGCATGGCAGCTTATGAGTGTAAAAGGAAGGATCTCATAAAATCATCAAAGACCCAAGAAAAATCAATCCAACATCTGCAAGATGAAGCAAAACGAAATAATATTCGAGTAATAGGAGTCAGTGAAACAGGAGACAACTCAAAAAATACAAAAAGAACATTTGCTGAAATACTAGCAGAAAATTTCCCAAACAAGGTAAAAGATACTGAAGTACAGTTAACCAAGGTATATAGAACCCCAACGATCCATAACCCAAGGAAAACCACACACACACATATAATAGTCAAGATCCCAGATATCCAGCAAAAGAACACAATATTAAAAGCTGCTACAGAAAAGAAACAGATCACCTATAAAGGAAAACCCATCAGAATCACAGCAGACTTCTCAATGGAAACCATGAAATCAAGAAGAGCGTGGAGCAAGATATTACAGATTCTCAGACAAAACAACTTCCAACTCAGACTGATGTATCCTGCAAAACTATCCTTCAAATTCAATGGAGAAATAAAATATATCTACGACAAAGAACAACTGAAGAAATTCATGAGTGTCAAACCAGCATTGCAAACAGCACTAAAAGATATTCTAGACAGAGAAAAAAGACACCACAATTCCAAGAACAACGATAGAAATAATCATCTAAACAGAACAAGTAAGTAAACAGACAGCAAAAGAAGGAAAACAACAACAACTAAATAACATGACTAGAATAAGCCAACATATAACCATTATAACCATTAACGTAAATGGCCTCAATTCACAAGTCAAAAGGAAAAGATCGGAAGAGTGGATAAAGGAACACAATCCAACAATATGCTGTACACAGGAAACACATTTTACTCAAAAGGAAAAACACAGGTTGAAAGTTAAATGCTGGAAAACAATTCTCCATGCAACAGGTCTCCAGAAAAAAACAGGGGTAGCTATTTTGTTTGCAGACAATGTAAACTTCAAACCAAAAACAATCAAAAGAAATAAAGAAGGCCATTACATACTAGCTAGGCAAAAGCTGCAAGAGGAAGAGGTAACAATCCCAAACATTTATGCACCAAAGAATGGAGCACCTAACTTTACAAGTCAAATCTTAACAGACGTGAAAAACCAAATAACTAATAACACTATTGTAATAGGGGACCTAAACTCCCCTCTGATGCAAAGAGATAGGTCAACTGCACAGAAACTCAGCAAAGAAATAACAGACCTGAACCAAAAGTGTGAACAAATGAACTTAGTAGATGTATACAGAATGTTCCACCCCACAACATCAGAATACACATTTTTCTCAGCTGCACATGGGTCTCTCTCTAAAATAGACCACATTCTAGCCCATAGAGTATATCTACCTAAATGCAAAAGAATTGAAATTATTCCATGCATATTATCGGACCACAGTGCAATGAAATTGGAAATTAATGACAAACAGATCTCTAAAAACCGCATAAACACTTGGAAATGAGACAACAACCTCCTGAATAACCAATGGGTCATGCAAGAAGATAAAGAAGAAATTAAAAAATACCTACAAATAAATGAAAGTGCAAGTAGAACCTACCGAAATCTTTGGGATGCAATGAAAGCAGTCCTCAGAGGGAAATTTATAGCAATGAACTCATATACAAAGAAAACAGAAAGAGAGCAAATAAACAGCCTAATGCTACACCTCAAACTCTTAGAAAAAGAGCAACAAGCCAAACCAAGAGCCCAAATAAGGTAGCAGATTATAAAACTCAGGGCAGAAATTAACGCAATTGAGACGAAGAAAACTCTACAAACAATTAGTGAATCAAAGAGTTGGTTCTTCGAAAGAATAAATAAAATTGATAAACCCCTAGCCAACGTTATCAAAAAAAGAAGGGAAAGATCTCAAATTCATGCAATAAGGAATGAAAAAGATGAAGTCACTACAGATCCCACAGAAATCCAAAAGATCATTAACACCTACTTTGAAAATCTTTACTCCCATAGGACAGAAAATACAGAAGACATGGAGAGATTCCCAGAAAGGTACAAATTACCAAAATTGAATCAGGAAGACGTAAAAATCCTGAACAACCCAATATCAATTAATGAGATTGAAAATGTTACTAAAAACTTCCCAACAAAGAAAAGCCCAGGCTCTGATGGATTCAGAGCAGAATTCTATAAAACATTCAGAGAAGATTTAATACCAACACCCTTCAAATCCTTCAATGAAATGGAAAAGAAAGCACCTCTCCCTAACACATTTCTGGAGGCAAGTATTATACTGATACCAAAACCAGAGAGGGACGCAACCAAGAAAGAAAACTATAGGCCAATCTCTCTAATAAACACAGATGCAAAAATACTCAACAAAATACTTGCAAATAGATTACAGCGAATCATAAAGAAAATTATACACCACGACCAGGTAGGATTCATCCCAGGAATGCAGGGATGGTCCAATATTCGCAAATCAATAAATGTAATACATCATATTAATACAGTCAAAGACAAAAACCACATGATCATCTCAATAGATGCAGAAAAGGCTTTCAATAAAGTCCAACATGCATTCATGTTAAAAACATTAAAAAAATAGGAATAGATGGCCTCTACCTCAATCTGATCAAAGCCATCTATGACAAACCAACAGCCAACATTGCACTAAATGGAAACAAACAGAAAACTTTCACTTTAAAGTCAGGAACAACACAAGGATGTCCATTGTTACCACTCCTATTCAACATAGTTCTGGAAACATTAGGCAAAACAGTTAGAAAAGACAGACAAATAAAAGGAATAAGGATAGGAAAGGAAGAAGTTAAATTATCACTATTTGAAGATGACATGATACTGTACATGGAAGACCCCAAAAACTCCAGAAGAAAACTCCTGGAATTAATCAATAAATTCAGCACTGTAGCTGGATACAAAGTCAACACCCCAAAATCAATAGCATTCCTATATACCAACAACAAACAGACCGAGAGAGAAATTGAGGAAACCATACATTTTACAATAGCAACCAAGAAATTGAAATACTTAGGAATCAATCTAACAAAGAATGTGAAAGATTTATTCAGTGAAATTTGCAGTACTCTGAAAAAGGAGACAAAAGAAGATCTCAGTAAATGGAAACACATACCCTGCTCATAGTTAGGGAGAACTAACATCGTGAAAATGGCCATACTACCAAAACTGTGGTACAGATTCAATGCAATTCCAATTAAACTACCATTATCGTACCTCACAGATCTAGACAAAATATGCCTCAAATTCATCTGAAACCAGAAAAGACCCAGAACAGCAAAAGCAATCCTGGGCAATAAGGACAAGTCAGGTGGAATCACAATCCCTGACCTGAAATTATACTACAAAGCTACTGTAATAAAATCAACCTGGTACTGGCTAAAAAACAGACCTGAGGATCAATGGAACAGACTGGAAGATGCAACCATAACGAAAAACGCACTCAGCTACCTAATATTTGACAAAGGGTCAACCAAATTCACTGGAAAAAAGAAGGCCTGTTTAATAAATGGTGCTGAAAAAACTGGCTTGCCTCTTGCCAAAAACTGAAAATAGATCCAAGTCTATCACCATGCACAAACTCAGGTCATATTGGATCACAGACCTCAACATTAAAACAGAAACTCTAAATCTATTGGAAGATAAAGTAGGTAAAAATCTTGAAGACATAGGAGTAGGCAGAGAGTTCATGAACAAAAATGAAACTGCAAGGGAAACACTTCAAAGAATCAATAATTGGGACCTCATCCTACTGAAAAGGTTTGTACATCTAAAGAAATCATCAGCAAAGTAAAAAGAAAACCCACAAATTGGGAAAAAATCCTAGCTGGCTGTCCCTCAGGCAAAGGACTGCTATCTAGAACATACAAAGAATTTAAAAACATGTACCTGTCCAAATTCAAAGACCCAATCCTGAAATGGGCATCTGAGATGAATACACACTTCTCAGATAAAGAAATACAAATGGAAAATAAATATATGAGAAAATATTCCACATCATTAGTCATTCGAGAAATGCAACTAAATACAACGTCGAGATTTCATCTCACCCCAGTAACACTGGTCAGTATGAAAAACTCATCCAATAACGAATGCTGGCGAGGCTGTGGAGAAATAGGGACTCTATTACACTGCTGGTGGGAATGCAGACTGGTGCAACCACTGTGGAGAGCAGTTTGGAGATTTCTCAGCAAACTAGGTCTAGAGGTTCCATTCAAACCAGCTATTCCCCTTCTGGGTATTTTCCCAGAAGATCTGAAAACATCATATCACTCTGATATATGTGCACACATGTTTATAGCAGCG
>PVLD010032872.1:0-14209 GCA_004027595.1 Dinomys branickii
CTGGAGGTCGGCTTATGCTTTTAATGTCAACTAAATCGCTGCCCCCTTGTAAATGCTACAGAGCAGAAAGGAGGCTGAGGATGGCTCTGCCTTTCTATCAGGACAACAAAGAGCTAAGATCATTTGTCGTTGTTGTTTTGTCTCCAACCCTCTCTTTTGTGAAATGAGGGTTGGAGAAGCAAAGGGGAGAGAAGGGATTAGAGATGATGCCTTTGACAAGCTAGCACTGTGCATGATCAAGCCTGGAGCCTGCTGCCTAGGTCACCAAGTCCCTTCCATAATCAGTCTCTTCAGTACCCCTTGTGAAACTGGGGCTTGCTGTGGGCTGTCTGGGCTGTGTCTCCCAAGAGCTGAAGGCTACCTAGGGAAGTCCTTTCTCAGCGTTTGGGCAGGCAGGGCATCCCTACCCCCTAGTCAGGGGCAGGTATCCCACAGACACCCGTTGGGCCCTCTGTTAAACATGTGATGTGAAAACACACCCAGTCCACTTCCTGTGGTGAGGCAAGAAAACCAGTCGTCAGCAGAATTGGGTTTTATTTTTAAACACAAGCAAAAGAGGAGGGAGGAAAAGAGGGGTTAAGAGAGCGTTTTGGTGGCTTAGAAAAGCAATCTATAGGGTCTGTGACTTTGTGTGCTTGAGGTAGCTGCATTAGTGAAATATTTCTGACTGATGAGCAAATTCTCAAGCCAAGATTCAGTCTATGTGGGTGAGGGGAAGGTATTTTCCATGTCATTTAAGAGTACAAACTCCTATTCATGAATAGTGCCTGTGAGCCTTCTCTGTAAAATGTCTGATGGTGGGCGGCTAGGTTGGAATACATTAACAAAGGAGGGAGAGGGAGGGCGCGTGATCGTTGTTATTCAAGTACCTGATGTTCAGCTAGCACTGGGAGCCCAAGCAGTGGGGGTGTGTGTCTGGGTGTGTGGGTTTCACTAAAAGCTAGCACGGCAGTGTTAACAGGAGAGCCATTCTGAGTGGACAGTGTGCCCCCATGGTTTAACCCTTAAAAATTTCCCCTCATAGCTCCTGTAGATCATATCTTTAAAACTCATTTTAGTGCTAGAAAATGAAGGGGAGAAAAGAGCATGTTGAAAAGTTGAAAAGTCCATTTGAGTTTATAGGTGAGATCATGTTATAGCAAACACAGTTAGGACTCCTAGCTCTGAAACAGTAGACACCTGAGAATCCAAATTTGTATGGGAATGGGCACTTTCACTAAATGAATACTTTGCTTATTAGGGAGTTACTACATAAACAAACTGTAAGGCAGTAGTTGTTCTCACCCAGGTATGAATAAGAATGGCCTGGTAAACTTCTGAAAAATGCAGTTCTCTCCTACCTCCACCAAGAGATTCTGATTCTGGGTGGGCCCTATGAATCTGAACTTTCTTTTCATGAACTAATCTTTGGTTGAAAAAGTAATATATGTTAAATCTAAATTTTATTTATTTATTAGAAGGAATTGAACTCAAGACCTCACACTTGCCAGGCAGGCACTGTGCCACTGAGCCATATCCTGAGCCCCTATTTACTTACTTTTGTGACAGGGTCTTGCTATGGAGTCCTAGCTGCCCTTGAATTCGCAGCAATCCTCCTGCCTCAGCCTCCCAAGTGCTGGGATTACAGGCATGCACCACTACACAGGGCTAAATCTATATTTTAAGAAGTATTCCAGGGGATTGTAATTTAGGTGGACCAGCAACCACTTGGAAAACTAAAACATAAAAAATATGCTTAGCAATAAAACAAAAAGGAGCATAATGTGGCATTTTAAGATTCTGTACTGTCCAAATGGTCTTTCTGAATATAAATTATCATTGTAGAGATCTGAAAAAAATTCAGGTTATTCGAAACTATGATGTATTGGACTCTGGTCAAATGTGTTAACAATACATGAGAATTTAAATTTTGAAAACAGACATATTAGGGAGAAGTTATTAGATCTGTTGTATAGACTTACTATACAATTCATTTAAATATTGAGCTTGCTGGCATTTAAAATATAACTAATTCAGTTTGTATAACTCCATGTCATGTGATACTTTTTGCCAAAGCAGATGCTCTTATCCAGCGAGGTACATTATGAGCGTGCATTCACTTGCTCTGCCTAAGCTGGAAGGTGGTGCCTGGCATGGTCACACTAAGACACACAGGCACACGAGCATCTTTACAAGATGCGCTCATCTATACAGGCCAAATGGTAGCTTTTAAAAAATTGAAACTGACAAAGAAAGACAAACTGACTTAGGAGTTTTAATGTCCTTGAACGTTCAAGACATATTCCATTCCAGAAGAGTTCTGGTGAGCTTTCAACTCTGCAAGCCTAAAAATCCAAGTGCCTTGGTTGTTGCACCGAGCCTGAAAACTGCAGGTCAGTTGTATGAATCCACAAACAATGGTGAGGGAGGTTGTTCCTTCCCTCCAAGCCTCTCCTTACCTCATATGGAGAACAAGGCCTCCAGATGTGTTTCCCAAGCAACCCACAGGACGGAGTCGGTCCCCCAGGTCAGTGGGAAAGTCGCACCCAGGCACCCTCTCCTGAGGTTGTGTGCTGTTAAGGTCCATACTTGCCTGAGTTTTCTTTCAGGAGAAACACTGGCAATTTCTGCTCCATCAGATGATTGAAAATCACAGCAGGATAGAGTAGGAAGACAGAGACAACAGTGAAAATTCCAGTCAATAATCTAGAAACCTCTAGGGTGTTATGGCTTCAGCTTCACATGTAAACACTCCTTTGATAAAAAAGAAGGAAATGTTATTTTTTTTCCAAAACTGTTTTGAATAATTTGAATGCTTAGGAAATATAAAGGAGCTCTGGATAATCAGCTTTCATGGAATATTGTGAATTAGGCAGAAGCTTTTCCCACTTCTTACTGAAAATGTTTCTAAAATCTAAGTTCCTGCTTAAATCTAAATTCCTAACTTAGTAAGTACATTTTAAAGTTGAGACTTCAATCGTAATTTGCTGGCTTTTACAATGCCCAAGTTCCTAACTTTCACTGGTTCCCTGTTTCTTCCTTAGCATGCCATTCAAAACGCTCAGCAGATGCCCTCAGCCTGGTTTCTCATTACTTCTCCTTCGCTAAGATTGTCACAGACCCTGAACATGCCTTGGGTTTTTCTGCCTTGGTGCAGTCATTTGCACTGCTCCCCACATGTCCTCCCTGCTGTCTATCTAAACACATTCTGTTCCATCTTAATATACAGACACAGCAGGAACATTTCTCAGCTACCAGGGTTCACAGTGGTGTCTCACTATAGATTCCTCCTACTCATGGTTCCTGAAAGAGTCTCATGTTTTGCTTTGTGATATCTATTGGGCCATATTCCCATTTAGCTTGGTTTATATAGGTCCAACTGTCTCTTATTTAAATCATTGGGCCAGATGTGATTCAGAATTTGGAATATTTGTTTTTAGAAATATTTTACAGCATACATACCATATATTAGCAATACTCCAGCAGGGTCTTGAGAAGCAACCCATAATAAATATTTTCAATTTCTGTAACAAAGTATGAATTTTTACACTAAGTGGGATAATGATTCTAAAGTAATCTCATATCAGTTCAAGGTCAGGCTTTGCTGCCATGTTGTGATATCTATTGGGCCATATTCCCATTTAGCTTGGTTTATATAGGTCCAACTGTCTCTTATTTAAATCATTGGGCCAGATGTGATTAAGAATTTGGAATATTTGTTTTTAGAAATATTTTACAGCATACATACCATATATTAGCAATACTCCAGCAGGGTCTTGAGAAGCAACCCATAATAAATATTTTCAATTTCTGTAACAAAGTATGAATTTTTACACTAAGTGGGATAATGATTCTAAAGTAATCTCATATCAGTTCAAGGTCAGGCTTTGCTGCCATGTTAGTTACTAGAAAACCTTTTTGGTTTTATGAGCTTTGTGGATTTCAGGGTTATGGAAAGACACTGTGAACTGTTTTACCTAATTATAGTGTGAACTCCTCATGCCTGAATTCCATTGGTCTTAGTGTCAGGTCCCGCCCCAATCTCTTGCCTCCAAACCACAGATCCAACAGTGCTTGCCACAGAATAGGTGTCCAGACGATACCTACTAAATAAATAGTCCTTCTGAACCTCAGTCCTGGGTGTCTGGGGCAGTGCCTGAAAATGGGCAAAGATAATGAGGTGCAATCCAAGAAGAGCCCTTGAATCTGACTTCGATTTTTAAGTATTTCTCTTTTTTCCTCAAAAAGTGGAGGGCAGCCAAAACAAAGCAAACAGGTTATTTGTTCAGGTAGTGAGGAATCATGAGGGAGGTCCAAAGGTCTGAACATGACATGAGTCCCTGAAGTTCTTGGTGGGGACTGGTGAGCTGACATTTCTGAGGTCTCAGGAGAGAAAACAGATGATTAGAAGCAGCAGCCCATTTTCAGGAAGCTCTGTTGGTCCGTTCGCTGTTCCAGCAGCTCTGTCCTCTCCATCCCTGCAGAGCACTTCTTCTCTCAGGGGTAACAGGAGGCCCCTGTTACTTGAAGGTCATTAACACTGGCTGCAAGGGCAGCAAGGTGTGGCTGAAAGAACACCAGCTGTTAGGGGACCACCAGGTTAGACCTGGCCCTGCTATGAACTTGCTCTGAGAATAGGTGGGTCCTTACATTTCTCTATCCCACCGTTTTCCTGTTTAGTACATTGGAATGACATTAACTCTGCCAAACTCCAGAATATTCCTTTCACCAAAATGAGGAGCAAGTGCTTCTTTAACATAAAATGCTTGAAATGTAATTTTTTTAGTGATCAGTGAGTTCGTCAACTTGTCATTCAGCGAAATGAATTCTTCCACCTATGAGTCAGTAGATACTGTTTTCCTGTCTATTGAACTCTGCCTATCATTTGGGCCATACAAAAATGTCTTCTCCTCCTTGAAACCTTAAGGCATTTATTTAGTGGCCTACTTCATGCAAGTCATCCTGCATACTTTATCTCATTTAATTCTCACAGCTGCTCGGGGTGATAGAAGCTATTATGATGCCCAAGTTCTAGATGAGGAAAGTGAGACAGAGTGGTTAAAAGACCAGCTCAAGGCTGCACAGTTTATAAATAGCAGAGCCAGGGATATAAGCCAGAATAAAATATTCTCCATTCGTATAACACTGTTTTTACCTCCCCTGTGGTCCTCAACCCAGTCTGTCTCCCCCTCACAAAACTGTGAGCTCTTAGAGGGCAGAGGTTATGTTTTCTTAGACATTTGACATAAAGGTACTCAGTGAATGTTGGAAAATTGAATGGATTGGAATGGAATGAAAGGGGGGTGGGGAAACTGGATGAAGTCATTGGATGGTCTGGGATTTCCTGTTCTGGAGTATATCTTTCCAGTCAGTTCCACAAGGGTTCAGCCCACCTCTCCCAGTCACTGCCATCAGAGTTATTTGAGAGTGCAGAAATAGCTAGAATCTTTGCTTCCCATCTTAGGGGAAAATTGCTGATGGGATTCAGAAGATAGTCTGTGAATACCTGTGGAAGCTATTGGTGAAAGACTTACTTTCCTTGTAAGAAGCTGCATTTCATTTTGTCCACATGCTCACAAGTGGCCCAGAGTGCCCTAAGCCCAGACTATTCATGGAATTCCTCCTAAAAAAATAACAGCTGTGAAACATACTGGGGAGGGAGATGAGATAGAACAGGGAAACTCTCTTATTGTGAAATAGGGCAAATAATGATAGGATTTTCTAGCTCAAATTGAGTTAGAATTGTTCAAAAGTTAAATATCTTTAAAATGTAATAATAATACTTAGAGTAAAGCAATGTTCACTGAGTAATGACTATGTGTGCCAGGCACTGTGCAAAGTTCTTTAAATGTATCATCTTGGCTGAGCCTCACAAAAGAAATGCAAAGTAGCCACTTCTAAGGTCCCTGCTTTACAGATAAGGAAACAGCTTTAGAGAGATTAGTCATTTTGTTTAAGGTTGTACAGATAAGTAGAAGAGCTGGGGTTATAAGCCACACTTGGTGTGATAACCAGATTTTAATTAGTTTACCTTATAACAACACGTTTTCAATATATTTGAAATAAAATGGGGTGGGACATAGTTTAAATGCTGAATGAAGATCTCCTTAGTAGATCTTGGAAGACAGCAGACAGAGCTTCATGAACTTCACCCTCTGTTTCCGAAGAGCGATCGCTGGCTGAGCAGCTGGCTGTATAGAAGGAGTCCTGGAAAACTGCATTGATTCTTGCCTTTCATTCTCTTTTATTGTCACCTCTTCCTCCTCCTCCCTCTTTTTTTGTGTGTGTGATACTGGGGTTTGAATTCTGTGATACTGGGGATTGAATTCAGGGCCTTGCACATGCTAGGCAAGTATCCTACCACTCAGTTACATTTCCACCTTTAATTTCACTTAATTTTATTTTAGTTGTGAGAGGATCTTGCTGCATTGCCCAGGCTGACTTTAGACTTGCCATCCTCTTCCTTCTGCTCCAGGAATAGCGGGTATCACAGTCGTGCGCCACCTGGCCCAGCCACTCTCTTCCATTCTTAGGGCCCTGCGCTGCCCCAGCAAACCCAGCCCTCGGGCTCATTCAATTTCTAAGCCTAGATATAAGGCTTTCAGCTTTGAACTGAAACAGATGCCCCTGTGAGTCAAGGAAGGCTGCTGATAAGAAACCCAGACTATTAGTGAGGCTAAAGAGAAACACAACTACATCACTGATCTTGTGTTAACATTTATTGGTCTGTTCACACTGCTTTTTACTCTTCCATTTTCCTCTCCATCAATAGCTATTGGTTAGTGATGATTCTGAGCGGAGACTGGCAGACCCAGTCCACTAATGGAAAACTGGCAGGGCAGTGGGATCTGCTATACTGAGCCATCATCCCAGCCACTAAGACAGGGAAACTATTTTCAGGGTTTTACACTGCCATTTCTGCTCACCATTTAATGAGTGTTTTCTGTCCATAAATGAAGAAGAGATGGAAGAGGAGGTGAATAAATGCTAACATAAATTGCAGTGGGTCAACCACAAATACAGGCCTTCAAAAAAATTCTTTTTATTTTCTTAGTGTGGGTTAAGGTGCTTGCTGATTTCTAAAATATTTCCTGAGTTTGCTTAGTATGCCAAATGCACTGAAAATTGCTATTGCAAACCTGTATTCTGTAACCCATGCATCAGAGTGGAAGGGCCTTTTCAAAAACAGATAAAGATCAGAATATAACGTGTGCCTTTCACCATTATACGCCTCTTACTGACTCACCAGCCACATGCTAGGTCATGGATATTGAAATTGAAATAGACAAGCTCCAGAAAGCAAGAGTTGACCTTTACTTTGAGTTTTTGAGCATATGAGGAATTTTTTTTTTGGTGTGATTCATTGCTATGAAGGAAAATTGTCAGATGATGGGAGAAAGTATTTTTACTGCATATTCTGTATCTGTGTAAGTAACTGTACGTGGCTCAGCATTCCTACCCTAGTTCTTTTCATCATCTGAGTCACATCCAGAAGGTGGAATGATTGTGTTGTCAGGCTCCCTTTCCACATGCCCCGTATGCCATGTTGCCTTGCAGCTCGGCTTTGGATCGTTCCTTGGAATCATCGGATCAAACCTTATTGAGAACAAGCGGCAGATGGTAAGTTTTTATCCCCCAGAGTCAAGCTCTTCATCTGAAAAAGCCCAACATTCATGTGACCAAGTAGCACACCTCTAAGTTTGTGTAAATGTGGCCATAGAAGCCACTGTTACTTTGCCTTTTCTCCTAAGCCTCCAGGGAATTTGCTTTACAGTAAGGCTGTGGTGTGGGACTTGATTTCATCTTGCCTGCTGCTCCCTCACTGGCCTCACTGGTCTCCTAAAGCCATGGGGATAGAACATTCTGGATCTTGCCCTTTCCTTTCCTTCTCACTCCCGAAGGAGCGCTCCAGCCTGTCCAGTCAGTTTGCTGTGCTCGCCTGGGATACCTATGCTTCTGTGATTTCCATTACTGCAGCCCTGAGTTATTGGTGACCCTCATATCATCCTTTCTGAGACATGATCTTTTGGGAAAGTATTGGCAAAGGATTCTGGCCTTTTAGGAGACGACAACCTAGGGTCTTTGATTAACATAACAAATGTACTTGGGATTCAAATAAAGGAAAAATAAAGTTATGAGGCCGACGTAAAGTAGCTCCGTTACCCATCATTCAAAGTCAAGTGTGTCCTAGATTTGAAAGGAAAGTGAACATATAACAGAGATGAAGCTTTTATTTATTTATTGCTTGAGACACAGTCTCGCTGTGTAGTTCAAGCTAGCTTTGAACTCTCTATGTAGCCCAGGCTGGCCTCAAACTTGAGCGATCCTCCTGCCTCAGCCTCCTGAGTGCTGGTATTACAGATGTGTACCATCGTGCCCAGATTGAAGTTTTTAAGATTCAAATATCCTAGTGGAGTCCTCCAAGGACAAGCTGTTATATTTTCCTGGTTCAATCTGAGCTTTCCTGGAGGGGAAGGGTAGAAAGGACAGATTAAATTGCAAGCACAGTGCAGTTTTATAGACTTGTAAATCAAGAAACCTGGTGAGTGGTCAAATGGTGGACCAATTAGGCTTCTCAAGTACAAGTCTCTGGGGCATCCAGACTTTGACAATGGGGTCTATTTAACAGCAAGTTTAATCAGATAATGTAATAGCTCCGGGGACACAGAACTCTAACCATATGTTTTCTCCCAGCAATATAGGGAATCATCCTCAGGAGACTTCTAATAGTTTTCTTCTTCCATTGTGCCTGGACATCCCCCAACCCCTACCTCTGCCAGTTGTGTTTGCACTTTTGTCTTAAATTATTCAAAATAATGGAGGAGTTTTAATTGTAGGACTGATCACAGCATAGCTAATAATGCCAATTTCATGACATCGGTCATCCATTATTTAGCAATCTCTGTAGTACTGTTAAGTAAGATTTATGGCAAGAGGTTTGTGAACAACTCCCAAAGGAGACTAACTATTTTCTCACAGCCTGTTGAAGTGGGAGAACCCTAGGGTGGCCTTGGCTCTGACTACTTCCTTCTCCCTGGAGAGGAGCTGGGTGCCATGCTCTTTCCCTCAAGCACTCGGAAGTAAGAAAGGCGCTGAGGGTGGGTTCCAGTAGCAGATATCCATACCTGTGTCCCCAAGCACTGGGTTGTAGTATCGCTTTTATAATAGAAGATAAATTATTAGGAAAATTTCCTGTTATCTAACATAGTTAGAGAATAGGGAAGTTTGGTTCGAGCAAACGTTGTTTTTGTATTTGACAGTTCCAACATACACCACACAGAATTCATCCATTTCAGAGACTTCAATCCTTGTAAAATGTCCCTGACATTTAAGTCTTCATAAGCTGAATGCTCCCTTTTTTTCACTGATGAAGAAAGCCATATAGGGTCACCCTGACATTTGCCATTGTCCGCTCTGCTGCTAACTATGGGAGGTAGTGCAGAGGACACCGGAATAAAAGTGTGTGAGCACCAGGCGCTTCTGTAGACTCGATGCACACCCTAGGCATGCCACTTACCTCTGCTGCGCCTTGGCTTACACAGCAATAAGGGACGGGGTGAGATGACAGGACGGCAAGGGGCCAGTATTTTTTTCTGAGTCTGAGGGTGAAAGGGCTACCCAGATTCCTCTGTGCACAGCATGTTGGGTACCAGCACACCTCCTCTTCACTTGGTGCTCAGAGAGTACATTTCTTAGCTTTCTCTGAAAATGTAAAAAAATAAAGTGCTTCATTTGTTCTCTCTCTCATCACCTACTACCACTCCCATCTGCTCTGCATGACTGAAAAGAGTATTTCCCTGGGGTGGTAGCTAGGTGCTGCTTTGCCTAGCAGTCTCTTGGGATCACCCTATCTCCAGAAGTAGCAAGAGTAGAAGACTAACAGACACTCTGTTTTGTTCCCCCCTGCAGCTGGTGGCTTCCATTGTGTTTATCAGCTTTGGTGTGATTGCAGCTTTCTGTTGCGCCATAGTTGACGGGGTCTTTGCTGCCAGACACATTGTAAGTATTGTTAGCCCTGGATTTAAGTAACTATGCACCACAGCAAAGCTCTGTTGCATGTGTGCTGGACATTCAGTGCTGTTCTGAGTGTTTTGAGTGATACACACGAGAGAAAATGCAGGGCCCCCTTTCTCAAGAGCTGACCATCAGGATGAGAACACAGATGGATGCACAGCATCTAGAATACTGGGTCTTAGCTGTAGGTACAAACTCCAGGTGCCATAATGGTTTATATGAGACTTCAAAGGCAAAATCATGGGCAAGGGAGCTGGGGGAATAGCTTGGGCCTAGGGCTGCAGGTAGAGAGAGAACAATACAGCTTCCTGAGGGCAGTGAAGGCTTTTAGGGCTGACCTCCTCAACAATAGCAAGAGCATATCGTGGGGACGGAGTCATGTTTTCTCATTTACCCAAGCTCTGCTGTTCCCACACTAGTGCTTAGAGAGTAGTAATGTGATTGGGGATATTGAGAAAGCCCAGAACCAGAAGTCTTTGCTCAGAGGCTAGTCCTGCATTTCTTATTGGCAAATGCTTTCTGCTCTGGAGAAGCTACACCTTGAGTAAAGGACCACTGGACCTCTGCGTCCAAAACCTGTACTTCTTTTCTAGAGAAGCCCGGGACCAACACTTTCCTATGTGGCTCTCCGTAAGGGCCCCTGCCTCCTTTTCAGCACCATCCATCTCACACTGTGCTAGACTTCTGGCCCAGGGCCAACTCCTCCATTAAGCATAGTAAACACAGCACCTAGGACCCATGGTACTTTCAGGGTCCCACAAAAATATTAGCATTTCTTTTTAAATAAGAAAAGAAATGATGCTGGGCATGGTGGAACACACCTGTAATCCCAGCACTCGGGCGGCTGAGGTAGGAGGCTCACCATGGGTTCGAGGCCACCTTGGGCTACATAGTGAGACCCAGCCTCAAAAAAAAAAGATGAACTTCTAGGTTGAAAAGAACTTTGCCTATAATATAAATATATTTGTCTTTGTATCAGTGAAATCATACAATATAATTAAAATAAATGTAATTGTTAATATTTTTAATGGAGCCTAAGCCAAGAGCCTAGGGCTTAGAGAATCATAAAGTAACCCTGATCTAGCCCAAAATCAAGAGTGAGCTACCGTAATTTACTAAGTCCTCACAACAAATTCAAATAGTCATTATTTTCAAGTGAACCTACCTTGAAAATGAAAATATCTCGTGAACTTTTGGAAGTTATATTTTCTAAAATAATTGAATTAGAGCAAAATTGTGTCATCAGAATTTCTATGGGTCGAATGCTGTTTTATTTCATTTTAATCACTGGCTAATTGTTAAGGTCCTGAGGGAGTATTATGGGTATGGTTGGATCTGGGTTAGGATGATTTGAGACATCATTTCAATCCCAACTCCTTCTAGACCTTCCACCCAGACTGAAGAGTCAGTCCCTCATTTGCCAAAGTAAAAGGAACCCATATGATCAACACTCTCACCCAAACAGTCTCTAAAATAATTTCTGGGCAAAGGGATACATAAGGGGTGGGAAAGAGACACTTATTGCCTGGTTTTCTTTCAGGACCAGAAATATAAACATAAGCCCTTCTATGAGGCCCACACCTTTTGATTTCACTGAAAGCAGTCATCTTTTTGTTATTTTCTTCTTAGAAGGGCAAATAACATCAGTAACTCTTAACATCCATAATTCTACCACCCTAACACAGCAATTCTTACTGTTTATGCACATCAACCTATGATTATATGCCTATTTTTATAGCATGGTTGCAGTCAATCATAGTATGCATGCTGTTTTGTATTCAGGAGGAGCCCTCCTTTTTTTAATCAGTATTGGGAATCAAAGCCAGGGCCTTACGCATGCTGGGCAAGTGCTGCATCACTGAGCCACACCCCCAGCCCTTTCATATTTTGAGACAGGTTCTTACAAAATTGCCTAGGCTGTTCTTGAATTTGTGATCCTCCTGCCTCAGCTTCCAAGTAGCTAGGATCTCAGGCATGTGCCACCATGCTGGGATGCAAGTGTCATCTTAATAATACTAATTCCTTGTTTTGTGTGGTGCATTTAGCTTTTCAGTGTGCCTTCACATCTATTATCTCATTGGAGACCCACAGCAAACCTGTGAGATACACATGTAGGGCAGGCATTATTATCCTCATTTGACAAGCAGCATTCACTCTGAGGCAGTCTCCATGGCAACATAGGCCCAGAGACTAAGAAGCCTGTAATAGATTTTAATGGCATCATGAACAAAATGGCTTCCCTCTTTTCCCTCTTTCTTTCACTCTTGTTTTTTGAAAACAACTTTATTGAGATATAGTTCATACCATGTATAACATACCCATTTAGTTTTTCAGTAGTTTTTAGTATATTCATAATTATGTGCAATGATCACCAGAGCCAATGTTACATTTTCATCATCACAAAAAGAAACCTCACACCCTTTTCATATCACCTCCCTCTTCACCCACCCTCCCCAGCTCTAAGCAACCACTAATCTATTTTATTTTGCTATAAATAGTCTTATAATAGACATTTCACTCTAATGTTATAATATATGTTATTGTGTGATTGATTTCTTTCACTCAGCATAATGTTTTCATGGCTCGTCCATGTTGTAGCAAGTATCAGTGCCTCCCTCCTTTTTATGGTCTAATAATGCTCCTTTGTGTGACTATGTCACATTTCATTTGTCCTCTCATCAGTTGATAGATATGTGGATTATTTCCATCTTTTTGCTATTATTGATAATTCCTCTATGAACGTTTATGTACAAGCTTCTGCATGTACATATATTTTCATTTCCATTTCCTTTTTGCCCAGGAGTAGCACTGCTAAGATATGATAACTATGTTTAATTGTTTGAGGAACTGCCAGGCTGTTTCCCAAAGTGGTAGGACAATTTTACATTTTCTCCAGCAGTGTACGAGGATTCTGATACACCCTCACCATTATTCTCATTGTTATCTGACTTTTTGAGTCTAGTGGGTCTCACTGGGTCTAGTCATCCTAGTGGCTGTGAATCAGTATCACATTATGGTTTTGGTTTGCATCTCCATGACACTCCTAACATTTTTGATCATTAGCTTCAGTGGAAAGCAATTCAAAAATCCAAATTCTGCTGATTGGAAGTTTCCCATAATGACCACCTGCTCGCCTGAGTGTAGGCCCTCTACATAGCCTGCATTGGTGACTTGCACTATAGTGTTTGATTCAGGGATTTGGGGTGAGGCTGGATAAATCTTTAAGGAAATATTTCTGCTTACATTGTACCAGCCCTAAGACATCTGGTAGTCCTCACTGACACCCTGAAGTTTGAGGAAGGAGGCTTTATCAGCCTGTGGTGGTATTTGTTGACCAACTGAAATGAAAGCCACAGTCGGACCCTAGCACAGCTTGTGTGGGTTAGAGCCAACCTGTCCTTTACTGAGGTCCTGGAATATCATTTTGCCCTGTTCCTTTGGCATGGGTGAACCTGGACTTCCTCTCAAGACCTAACCTCTCACATACCTGCCCATATGTGTCTTATTCCTCCTCACTCTGGTCTTGTGTTTCCTTCCTTTCCCCCTCCTCACTACTGCTGTCAACTACCTGGGAAAGTCATTTTACATTCCCATGCCACAGTTTCTTTTTCTTGCAAATGTATAGAATAATAACTTATTCTTAAGCATTTGCATGTGGATATAGTCCAATAATGGGTATAAACATGCCTTAACAGGTCCTGGCACATTTAATATGAAGCAGTTTCCCCTCCCATCCCTTCCTGCCAAAGTTGATGGCTCTATCGGGTAAAAAAGGTTTTCTTACCTTCCGATTGCCTGTTTTTGCTCCTCTTCTGGGGCATAATGAAGAATAGCAGCCAGAAGCAGCAAACGGGCCAGCATCGCACACGCCTGCTTTATCTGGGAATGTTGTTGGCTAAATGCATTTTCCAAAGCCAGGAAGGCCAGGCCTGGTATGGTGGCACAAGCATGTAATCCCAGTACTCTGGAGGCTGAGGCAGGAGGATTTTCTTGAGTTTGAGGCCAACCTTGGCTATATAGTAAGTTCAAGTCCAGCCTGAGCTACATGGTGAGACCCTCTCTCAAAACAAAACCAAAACCAAAATATCCTTCTCCCCAAAACCACAAAACAACAAGTAAGAACAAAAAATCCCAGGAAGGTCAGGAGAACTATGACCAGCATACCAAGCCTCTTCTTCAGCAAGGTGGTAATGACTCTGCTTTCCCCAAACATGGA
>PVLD010032873.1:0-14215 GCA_004027595.1 Dinomys branickii
TAAATTTGCATGTCTGTATATGGGTCCATACATCTACAATTCGAAGATATCAATGGATAAAGCAACAACTACTGTTGAGACCATATCACCTTGTCTATAGATTAGTTGTGATTGTACTATTTTCTATGATGATGGGTGTCTGTTTGTCAATATGTTTTTGTACTTTTATGTTTCTAAAATAAAAAAAAAAAAAAAAAAATTACAGTAAAAGGTACGTCACCATTAGTCCCCCCGCAAATACTCCCCTTCTCTTCTCTGATTTTTAGGGTGAGTACCAGTAAACCTGTCCTAACCTTCAACAAAAGTAGTTCAGGGTGTTTCCTTCATGAGAGCTTGGACATAGGAACGGAGGACAATTATAATGAGAAGCAGAGGCTGCCCCTGGAAAAAGAGGGAGGCTCCACGCGAGGGCCTCTGTTCCCGGAAGTCTGTCTTCGCCCAAGGCGGACTCAGGGATGCTTCACTGCCTTGTTTACTCTGAAATGCCATAAGGCAGGTTTTTCGTACAGTTTGTTCAGCTTTTCTAGTTGCATTCATTCGGAGGTGAGTCTCCGTGGCTGTTTCCTCCATTCACACTGTACTCCCCCCCCCCCCCCCCCCCCCCCCCCCCGCTTCTGCGAGGTCATGAGGGATCTTTCTCTTTTTTTCTGCAGTGGGCCCCTTAGACCCCTGCCGTGCTTGGTCTTTGCACGCTCAGTCTTATGGACCCTGACTTCATTCTCTTCCTTCTTGCCTTTCATTCCTCAACGAGCTCACTTTGGTTGGTTGCTCCTTTGCTGGTTATGTTGGCTCTTTGAAAGCCTAGTATTAAACATGTTGTTTTAAAAAATCTCAGTCTCATACACGTCCATGGATAAACTGTGTCTGCGACTTCAACAACCACCTACGTGCCAATTCCTTTAAGATCCTTTGTCCTGAACTCTAAAGCAGTTTTTCTTCCTATTTCTGTACCTCCCCACAGGAGGTTCAGTGGCATTTCAAAAGAAACATGTCCAAAACGTAACTGGTCACTTCCTCCGACTCTCCCAGTTACATCCCTCATTTTCAGAAATGCCCTCACTCTCCCTCACTTCCCTAAGGGACATCATCAACTCCTGTTTCCTTCTAATTTTGCTCATTCCATCAGGTTCCAATCCTATAGATTCTACTTTGAAACACACACACATGCAACTTTGTGGTTTAAAAGTTTGAGGTCAAGTGTCTGACTTTTTGATTCAAAAAGCAGGAGAGCAAATGAGGACACACTTGGAAGATATTCAGCATAAGGGGACTTTGAGAGTTCTGTACATGTGGGATTTTCACACTAAACTAATGTCTTGGTTACTTTTCTCTCGTTACTGAGACAAAATACCCAACACCCACAATGAAGGAAGTAAAGGTTTATTTAGCTTACAGTTTGTGGAGGTTTCAGTCCTTACTTGGCTGGTTCTGAGGCAGAATGGCACATGGCAGAGAGCAAACTGTTCATGGCGGCAGAGCACAGCAAAAACAACCGGCAAAAGGAGTGGAATGGCTGCAAGCAGCCTCCTTTTCTCCCCTACATTGTGAACAGCCCACCCCCACCCAGGGCTCGTGAACCTCTCACACAGTCTCCATGCCCTCCTCTTCCACAGGCTCAGGATGTTTACGAAGTAAGCACCCCACTTCCTGCTGAATCACTCAAGTTAAAGCTCCAGATTCCCCAAGTTGACACAATGTATCAACCATACAACTAAATTTCTGGAAATGCTGCTTTTTGGCTTCTAGTCAAAGCATAGGATGCTTACCGTATCCTCCACCCTACATAATCTCTTCAAATAACACCGGTCTTTTAGGCAGACATTATTATTTCTGTCCAGCCATTTGTATCACTGACTCAGTGCTATGTATATGTAAAGGATGAAGATCCCAATTTATGCATGTTCCATATGACCACATGCAGAAAGTAGCTATGTGTTGGTGGGGGCCCTTCTTTGGTTTCTCCTTTTCCTTTCCTCAATCCTCACCGTGTTTACTTATATAGTAGAATTTAGCATAAATTATATGTTGTCCCATTTTGCTCTGTCCTTGTTTCAAGTGCGTTGAATTTTAATCTACAGTGCTGGTTCACCCCAGTGTGTTTCCTAATGCTTAGTATGGGGTTGAGCTGCACCAGGTGCCTGGTTACTATGTGTTGCTTGACAGAATCACTTAATGTAAGAGAAATTAAAATCGTTCAAAACCTTTACAATTGTTGGCTCTGATTCGTAGATGATGAAAAAAATCTCTTGCTCGTTTAGAAGTTCCCTTCTCTGATTTTTAAGTACCAACGAACAGGTCCTAACCTTAAATGAAAAGAAGTATTTTATAGTTCTTTTCTCCTGCAAGCTTATAAATGGGAACAAAGGAAAATTATAAATGAGAAAAATTACTGATGTGAAATCAGTGAATTCTACAACACTATACTTGTAAAATGGCTCACAACATCCGACTGTTTTCATCTTCCTTATGGAAATGATTATTTCCAGAGTGACAGCCTTATGTGAGTATGTCATGACCTGATTGCTTTTAAAAAGTTCTTTCTGAGGTCCACACACAGTATGTCATATACACTGTTGATTACCATAAGGCAGGAAAGAAACGGAACATTCCTGGAAATGGAGTCTTGAAGGGGGCTCGTGTGAAGGGATGACACACCTCAGATCTGTGTTAGGCGCCCTCGGCAGCACAGTACCGAGGAAAGGACACTGGGCCAGGAACCAGAACTCTAGGGTTACATTTGTTTCTACCCTTTGCTGTCTGGGTTGCCAGTAAATCATGTAGTGTGGCTGCACCCTCGTTTTTCACCTACGCACAAGGATTATTAGTACCATCTCTGGGAAGTTTTAACCTTATTTCATGTAATCTGTGATACACAAAAAAATTTCAAAATCAATTTAAGTACCGTAGCCCCACCAGGAGGTCATCATGGAAGACTGAGCCGGCCGGGGATTGAGTCATGAGGACCTCCTCTGTAGCTAAGCCACCGGATGTCAAGCTGACCTCCCACCTGTGCGCCTTCAGCCCGCCCTCTCACGTTCTCTTTGATAACAAGGGTTTACAGTGAAAGCTCCCAGCTCACAGAAAAAGCACTAATTTCACCTGACCCGTGCTTAGAGCTGCGTTGTCACTAGCTATTATTGTTTTTGCTAATTTCACGCACGCTCCAGAAAACAGTTTGAGATCTTCTTGATATGCTAAGAAGTGCCTGCCTGGCTGAAGTGTGAACATTAAACAATTCCCTTGGTGATCCATAGGTTCCACCTTTTGGGACAGAGGCAAAGTCCTGTCCTCTGGGGCTTAGGTTTTTCATAGAGTGGGGAGAGGCAATGACCTGGAAGTGCTATGGGTGTGATGAACCCAGTGCTGGGGCCTCTATAGTTTTGTGGCTGGAAGAGGCTGCCGACAGGGGGGGATGTTCATGCCAAAACCTGAGGTGGGACGGGAGTCATTAATGGAAGTGTGCAAGAAGACAACACTGAGGAGAATTTCAGGGAGCAAAGGGGCTTGCAGAAGGGGAACAGAGTGCGCGATACCTCTGGGCTGGGAGATGGCGTTTGAACAGGGTGGAGAGATGGATTAGCTCATAGGAGGCAGCTCAGACCCTTGCATAAAGATGGATTTTATTCCATGAATATCCAGAAACTATCCAGGTGTTCTGTTCCAGAAAAGGATCAAATAAAACCATACAGAATATTTAATTTTATGTGCCAAAAGCTGTTTAGAATTAAAATGTGCATATCGGTGCTGAACAATGATTCTGCAATATATCATTCTGCTCAGTGAGCAGATTCTGATGGCTTTAAACCAGCTTTCAAAACTAAACTTAACTGATTGAGATTCAGATGTTAACCAGCAGTCATATTCAAGACTGGTGTGCTATGTTTAGATGAATTTTTCTGGGAGGTTCTAATACACTTTAAATCCATACCAAATTTAATCTCATGGCAATCCCCAAAACCCTACAGGAGACTGTGTGCCATCCAGGGAAGACTGATAACTTCTCAGGCTTAAAAAGGAAGAATTGCTTTTGTTTGTGTATAATAGAAAGCATTGTGATTTGTTTATTTAGTCTTTGCTTCATGCAACAAGTTCGGAGTAGGCTAAGTAGTTCAGAGGCTCAAGTTATATCAAAGTTCATTTCTTTGCTATTCTCTTAGTCTATTCCTCAGGGTCCCTTAATGGCTGCTGCCGCTCCTGCCAAAGTATCTAAGAGCCAGGCAGGGAGAAGAAGAAGGAACAGAAAAGAGCAGTGCGTGTGCCAGGAAACGAGAGATCTGAGAATAACCCACCCTGTGTTACCTTCTCCCAGCAGGGTTCTTTCAGAGGTGTTATCTCCCCTTCCAGTAATAAGATCAAACTGCTGCAAACTCTGGGCATGAAAAATGGCACCTGGAAATGGTTATCTTGGGAGACAGCTGAATAAATTTTCCAGCAGACTATGCCATCAGAAAAGGAAGGTAAACATCTGTATTGGGTACTAAATAAAATTTAAAGATTGACTCACTTTCATAATCAATACCAGATTTGGTGATTAGAGTTGCACATGCAGCCGTCTGTTTAAATGAGCTTTGTGCTGGAAAGGGTCTCGAGATACTGGCTCTCCTTAGCTGTATAATAAAATATCCTACTCCACAGGCACAATTGCTTTGGAAAGAGCTGCGCTCTTTGGCTGAAGCCCAGCCTGTGTCTTTTCACATACCTTTGGAGTATTGTCCTTGTGAATTCTTCTTGGCTGGAGGAGGAGACTTTGGGGCAGTGGTGGTGAACCTATGGCACACGTGCCACAGCCGGGCGTGTATTATCACTGCAAGCTCTAAGAGGCTCGCAATCACTGCTGTAAGGAATCTGGACATGCCTTTAAAAGGGAAAAGAAAAGCAGGTCAGCAACTGAAGAACAGTAAGAATTCTAATCCTACACAATGTCTTCATAGAACACTGAAAGTCACTTGGGAGGAGGCTGATGAATTTAATCAATTTTTAAAAAAGAAATCAAACTTAATCAGCAAGCAGCTGCAGGGAGGGCACAGCTGAGGAGTCAGAAGGACTCACTGCTCACATTAGACACCGTGGCCTTGGGACAAGCTGCCTCTAATGTAAAACATGCAGCATGATACATACTGACACGAATATTTGATTTTGTCTACATGGCAGTCAAACGCGTCTTAATTTCTGAGAGATCTCTAAGATAGACGGGAGGCATACTTTCCTTCCCCCTGGAAAAGAGAAGCTTTCTTTACTGGTGGAAGCCAGCACCTCAGGTAGCAAATAGATTTTGTTGAAAATAATCTCTAACAGCTTCCTTGGAGCCGAGCTAGAGTTTGAAGGACAGCCTCCGGGGAAGGAGCCCTGCTTTTCACCGGGGTGCTGTGTGCATCTGTGCCTGGCTCCAGTGGCCTCCATGTGAGGGGACGGTTGTGTCTCTCTGTGCTTGTTCCTGTTGGATCTCATCCACTGGGTTTCCCACAGGTTCCTGCTGGACACCCATTCGCAGTGAAAGAGCAGGCTCCCAGTGTATGACATGAAGAACTACCACCCAGCAGCTGGGTCTGGGTCCACCTGGGGCTGTGAGCGCTGCTTTTCCTGGTCAGCTTTGCGCCCGTGGCCCTGGTGCTGGGTGGTTGCCAACCCTCCCCTTCCCCCAATACATGCTTTGGGATGTTCATTTATATAACCAATTAAAAACCCAGCCTGGGACTCTTCAGTCACTCCATTAAAAAGCTCCTCTGGTGTGTGCCTTACTTGGCAGCCAATAGTGGTTCTTATAGAACCTTTAACTGCCAGGAAGTTCATCATTGCTGCATTCGAAGCCGTTTTTTTCTTCAGGCAATAAACTGGCACACTTCTTGAAAGGATCAGATTTGAAACTCTGGAACTCTTCCCCTCTAGATCAGCCAAAGCTAATAGACATCCTGTTTATTTTTACTATATTTGAATGAGAACTGATGTTTTGACTTTTGTGATTTTTGTATTCAGCACGTACGTGGGGATGAATGCAATCTCAAATGTATGGGGAATGGAAAGTAGCACTTATAGAACTTGTGCAGAACATGGGCCACCGCGCCACTCTACTGTTCTTTGGAACCTCTCTGTAATCCTGACCTTGGACAGCATTATCTTTACTTTACAGACAAGAACTTGTGACTTAGCTTAGTTGAAAAAGGAAATTAGCGTAAGGTCGCCCAGTTGAGAAATAATGGCAAAAAGATGACATGTCTGTCTAATTCTAAAACTCATGTCTTTGATCTCCGCTGGTCATTAAATCGTGGGCGCCTAACCAGTACCAGAGCTAGGGTTAAATGACAAGTGAGCATCGCTTTCCTCAAAGAGGTTGTCACCTAGAAGGGGAGACGGATTCAACAACCAGGCGTACGTGTGTACAGCACAGTTTGGTTCGCCGGTGCTGGCGGCAAGGTGGCACCAGGGCTGAGATCAGCTCGAACGGGGGTCACAGAGAGTGGCAGAAATGAGTGCAGGCCGCACTGAAGCTGGAAAGATTAGGAGTCAGCCAGGTGGAGAAGCAGGAGCAACCAATCCTGGTCCTCTATCTACCTAATCACCTATCCAGCAACATCTACCAATGTATCTGTTGCTGTCTGTCTGCTGTCTGTCTGTCTATTACCTATCTAGCCATCCATCTGTAGGAGTATTTGAGGGAACGCAGCGGAACACCAGAGAGATGATATAACCAGAAGACAGCAGAGACCACATAGTGAGAGATGTCGTGGGCCTCAGGTTTGACTTTCGTTCTCTGGGTGTTGAGAGAGCTATAACATATTCTAGATGAGAATGATAGAATTAGTTTCCTCTTTTTTTTTGGAAACAACGTGTGTGATGATTTTTTTTTTAAATTTTTATTAGTGCGTGTTTGTGGTATGTAGCGATCACATTCACTGTGGGGAGTTTGTACACATACAGAACACATCGCAATTCTGTTTTTCATCTCTCCCCCATCTCATCCATGCATCTCTTTGTCTTCTCCCTTTCTGCCGTGCTCAGGACCAACCTCCCTCACCAGCCTGGTACTGGGCTCCAGCTTTAAAAACTGGGTGCACTGCTCTGGTGTTGCTCTGTTCAAATCCTAAATCAGGTTTGAGCAAGAGGTCCTTCATTTGTGTATGGACCTGTGAACTGTGTATCTAATCCTGACAACAACGTTCTGATAATGGTGGGAAAGATAGATGCGGAGGGAACAGGAGACAAGAATCAGGAACTGGTGCAGTGAACAGATAGGAAAGACAAGGACATGCTGCACAGCGCTGGTAGCGAGGACAGAGACGTAGAAGAAGGAAACAAACACTGAGTGTTTGAAAATAGAAGATTTAAAGAGGGGGCTGAGCGAGAAGGAGGGATTGAGAGAGTCCCAGGCAAATTGGGTATCTTTACAGTGTTCTGCATCCCTTGCATACCTGTGATGTCTGCTTGAGGCGCATGGAGTTCTGTGGGGGTGCAAGAGGAGTGTCATGGTGCTTTACGGAGGTCTGCTCTGGTATTCTCAGAAGCCCCGTCAACGTGGTCTCTCAGTGGGGACAGAGACCCATGATACAGGTGCGTCATGGTGCAGATGTATCATGATGAAGGATTTTACTGTTTTCCTTTTACAGGCAATGCACAGAGATAATTGGTACTATTACCATGAATATTAGAACCGGTCACCCCTGTAACCTGCATAACTATAGCGAAGAGAGAGAAGTATATATTTTCTTTGAGGGTCTTTGTAAAATGATGCTGGAAGTTGATATGGATGAATACATAGATAAAGGAGAAGTTCCTCATTAATTTTTCCAAAAGGCAGTTTTCCATTTGGATTGAGGTATGCTGGATAGTCACTGGCCACGCTGGGAGCGGCTGTCAGCTGTGTGTCTGTCTGGTCCCAGCACCTGGTTTTGAAGTGGCCAGGAAGGCAAAGGACTATGACCTTCACACAGAGGGTCCTGGCCCACCTTGGTTGTATTTCACATTTGAACTCTAGGAGAAAAGGAAACCAGTACTTCGAAGAGCTCTGATCATCTGATGTCTTATGTTTTTCATTTTATCTGGATTTTACAACGAAAGCTGTTCTTGCTTCAATTTAGTAGACTATGAAACACAGCTACAAAATGTTTCTGAGCCTGAATTTTTCTGTCTTGTTCTATTAATCTCACTTGGTTATATTGGGAGTACCCACTGAATGGATTTACGTGAAAGAATACTGTATCTTAGAAAGCAGTACACAAATGAAGAGCTTACCTGAACTCGGGTGACAGTACCTGCAGAGAGACCTGCCTCTGGGAGATTCATAGTGTGGAGAGGTCAGTCAGCAGGGTGACTGTCTGCTGAGCATGTGGTTGAGTCATTTCCCCTAGTGGGGCTGGGGGCAAAAGGCCTGGGGTCACTTTGGCCACACATCTCCCCTTTTGACCAGGGAGGCAGGTGCACAGGCTGGAGGTGCCTCCTGATACACAGCCTGTCTGGTTTTGCTTTTATGGTTGATTATCTGGTAAATCCAGGCAGAAAGTAAATCCCTCTCATCACTCAGGTCTCTAAATAGCTCACATGAACTGTGGTATCACTCTGTTTTGGTTTGGCGGATCTTTCGCGAGGGAGAACAATATAATACAGGACACACAGTTCATAAGATTATTTATAATAGTCACCCAAACAATAACATACAAGAGAGTGCATGAAATCTGTCCACATGCTAAGACCAAGGAATCTAGCTGAGGGCGTGGATCCCTCGGCAATGTCCTGCATGAGCCCAGCTGAAGACCTAGAGTTCATAACAGTGCCTCCCATGAACCAACTAGAGGCCCAGAGCCCATAACAATATCCCAGGCAGGCCTGTTTCACAGATCTATGCTGGGAAGGCCCAAAGGTCAGTGATGGAATCTAGGAAGTCTGCGCCAGTGGGATGAAGGATCTGTGCTAGCAGGCTGAGGGATCCGCACTGGAGCCAGGAAGTGACATGCAAAGTAAGAACCAGAGCTCCCCTAAAAAGTACCACAGCCATCCACAGCGACACTGAGGTCCCAAGCTCCTCCAATGGTGAAGACATCTGAGTTCTTATCATGAAAGTCAACACAGCAAGCTTCTTCAGGAGACTGAGCTGTGTACCTTTTTTCCCTCCAAAGCCAGGAAACAGTGCTCAGAGTGAGGAACAGAGCTCCTCCAAAGTGAACAGAAGTTATTCTCAGTGTCAACAAGGTCCTGAGCTCCTTGGAGGAAAATAATAGCCAAGTTTATCAGGAAAATCAGCGTGACGGGCTCCTCCAAGAGGACCAGTAGCTCCTTACAGCTTCCACCAGCTCCAACAGCCTCTCTCAGCTCCCAACAGCCCCCTTCTCCTTCTCCAGTTCAGCCCCTTATGCTGCTGGCAGCAGCCCCCAGGTGGCCTCCCACACCCAGCACCATGCTCACTCAGTTCAGTTGGGGGTTATAAGTGGACACCAGTTGTCAATCTACAGCACACTCATTACCATTTCCTCCATAGTTTAAAGAATATCATTTTGTATAAAAAGATGTGCACTGATACACATTGATACGCATCTACTTTTGCTCTATTTCTATTCTCTGTATATTTTGTTATACTTTAAAATCTTTGCTTCAAAACCATGCTGGGAAGCTCTTTAGATAGATGGTGAGACTTTCTTGGATGGTTGTGGCCCCCATGCTGCTGTTTTTTTTTCTGGAATGAAATTAGAGAGAAAAAAAATAGGTCATGTTGGCTTAGCTTTTGCTGTTTGATATATTTCTAAAGTCACTCTATGAAAAATCCTTATAGATTCATAGTTGAAATGGGCCTCACAGATCAGGTAATTCAATGGCCTCATTTTGTAGATGAAGGGGCCCGTAAATGTTAAATGATGTATTTAAGGGTGCTCACTAATTACTGATGGAAACAGAACTACAACCCATACTTTTCTCATTCAGACTTTGTGTTTTCTGGCTCACACTGCAGCCCAGAAAGTAGGACCTAGATATCTCTGTCCATGCCACATCAGCCCTCCTTGCCCCCAAAATGTGGCTTTCTTTCCCTGCAGAGCAGCAAGAAAGAACATAACTTCATCCCTTCAAAACGTAATAGAAAGTGATACTCCTTATCCCTGAGATGTGTTTACAATACATATTTTTTATGATTCCATGATTGTTTCTGAATTTAAAATCAGTATATTTAAATAAGACAGGTTCATTATTTTTCCTTGCAATACATTTTCCATCCATACATTTTCTTTGCAAGCAATATTTTTTAGTGTAGGCATTTTTCTTTTTTTTTTCAGAAGATATTACTAATATCTCTTATTTTTCCCAGCCTGATCTACTTTAACAGCAGGGGCTGCTCTGAGAACATTTTCATTATTCATTTGCATGTATGTGAAGTGCCACTTTATGTTGAACCAGTTCTGTCTGTTTACTTCATGCCTCTTCTCTCATATGATATTCCCTGACTACCAAGAGAAGAAGAAAGAAATTATACATGCCATAAAACCTGCTCAGTGGTGCACAGGCAACTTGAGATTTGAACCCTACCATCATAACCTCTTAACAACACGAAAAATTAATTTGGGGGAAGAGAGAGTGATGGGAAGGGAAGGAAAGTCACACGGGGGGGGGCACAGAAGCTCTTTTCCCTTGGTCTGCTCCTGTGGTCTCATTTAACCCAGTCTGGCTGACCCCCATTCGCTGGGTAGTCATGTCCTCTTGGCCATTAATCCTCACATCTTCCTGGCCACTAATTTTAAAGTGAAACAGTGCCATCGAGCCTTCCTAGGTTTTGAAGAGATAAGTAAGCAGACTTTAAGTACCTAAAAGCAGGAAAATAAAGATGGTAGTTTAACAAGGAGGAAATCCACCAAGTACTGACAAAGAAGGGAAAAGCTGTCTTCTGAATGGAGATAGATGGAGACTGAAGAATTTCCCTGGATCCCACGGGACTTTCGGTGGTAGCTGAATGAATGTGTCCAGGAAAAGGTGAGAGAAACTGGAGAGATGGGAAAAGACAACTGAAAAGAAAAAATAAAGGAAGCAATTAGCCTGCCTGGCTCTTCAGACTAGATCCTTTGCTTAACTGGATCCACACTGTCTGTTCTTCTTCATAACGTCCATTCAACCCCCAAGTAATTGTTTCATGTTTGTCTTTCCTTGATGTGTTCATGTTCTGGCTCTGCCTCATACGGCTCAGCCCTGCCTTCCCTCCTCAGTTTCCTCATCTGTAATGTGAGGGTAACACCACTACTCCCCTCACAGTGTTAACCCAAGTCAGAAGTTTAGGATATGCTAGGCGTGGTGATACATTCCTCTAACATCAACTCCAGGCAGGCTGAAGCAAAAGGATACAAGTTTGAGGCCAATTTGGGCAATGTAGTGAGACTCCATTTCACAATAAAAAATGAAGAGTGCTGGGAGTATAGCTTGGAGTGAAGTGCTCCTGAGTTCAATCACCAGTACCCTGCCCCCCCAAAAAAGGCTCAGGACACTACCTGGCCCATAGTTAGCCCAGCAAGAATGGGGGATGCCTCTGTTTCTGTTTCTCACTCAGCACCTTGACTGCTTCAGTGTGAAGTCCTCCTTTAATATAATTTGTGCACTGACCTTAGCTTACCAGTCCTTAAAACAGCACCCAGCCAGTGGCTCCCTACATAGATCTCAAGAGTTGGTCACCACCGCTTTCTTCTGTCACGCCTCTGTTGTCAGCTCAGAGGTTTTTAAAAAGACGGCATTTGACAGGTCTCTAGGTGGTATCCTCTACATGGTATCCCAGAGGTTGAGTGGATCACCTTTATACACTTTCAAGCACTCAGCTTCTGAGGTAGAGGTGGTAGCCTATGTACAACTTGTCTATGGAGGGGCATTTGATTTTCTGCACCATACTAACACATCCTCTTTGCCTTATGAGTATCTCCACAAGTGGAGTAGATTTTTAACCGAGAGATAAATCGAACTAAGTGGCACAACAAGTCAGGGTGCAGTGGAAGAGTAAGGAGTATGGAAGTTTTTAATTCCACTCTTCCTAGTCCACATTCCAATTTACAGAGGTTTTTATCTCTTCCTGTTTTTCTATGCCTACCATGGGTACTGAAGCACATGCTTCTCTTGAGTTTTTGCTTATGACTTTGGACAGTACTTGCTGCCTCCCCTCTATGTAGATAAGTTTTGCCTTCCTCCTATTCCCCTGTATCTCATCCCAACATTAGGTAATTTCATATTTTAGGCGCTCTTCTGTTGATGGACGATGTTTCTTTCAGAGCCAGTTTTTCTGACAGTTTGCCTTACTTTTTCTTACTGTTGATACCAGGTGTCTTGGTCATTTAGTCATTTTCTCATCATTAAGATAGAGTACCTGAGGAGGAAAGGTTTTTTTTTTTTCTTTTATTGTCCGGTTTGTAGAAGTTTCAGTTCGTAGCTGGCTTGCTCCAAGGCAGGGCAGCATGATGCAGGGGCATGGCAGAGAAAAGTTGCTCATGGCACGCAAGACAAGCAGCAGAGACAGCAAAGGGAGAGGATCCAGAGGGAGAGACACACCCCCAGTGACCCACCTCCTCCAAGCAGGCTCTGCCTCCCAACATCCCATTTAACTAAAAGTTCATCAGTGGACTAACATGCCCTAATGATTCAATCATTTTTCAAAAGCCCCACCCATGTGCACATGATGCTTTGGAGGCCATCCAGATGCAAACAAGAACATTTGACCTCTGGTCCCCAAAAGACTCATATCTCTATCTATCTATCTATCTATCTATCTATCTATCTATCTATATTTTTTGTACCAGGAATCAATCTCAGGACCTTGTGCTTTTCAGGGAGACACTTGTGCCGCTGAGCTACGTCCCAGGCCCTAACACTCATGTATATTGCTTTATGCCAAATGCATTTAGTTTACTTCTCAGAGTTGCCAAAGTCCTAATAGATTCATCATCACTGAAAACTCTAAATTCAAATTCTCCTCTGAGAGTTAAAGCAACCTCTTAGTTAGGAGCCCCTGTGTTATGGTTTGTGTCTGCATGTCCCCCCAAATCCTCATGCAGTTACGGGTGGCTTTTAGAGTTTGTGACTGATCCATGATCCAGTGCTGGGATTATGGGTGTGAGAGCTGTACCTGCCCTGGGGCAGATGGTTTGTATATGTAAGGGAGAGAAAGAGGCTGCTGGCTGCCATTCTTGCTGCCATTCCTCCCTTCTAGTGCTTGATGCTTTGCTGTGTACTGCCACCATGAACTGTAGCCCTCTGCCACTTGCCACTGTGCCTCAGAACCAGCAAAGTATGGACTGAAACCTCCACAAACTGTAAGCTAAATAAACCTTTCCTTCTTTCATTTTGGGCATCGGGTATTTTGTCCCAGAAATGAGAGAAAAGTAACCAAGACACTCTGTCAATATAAAAAAGAAGTTAAAAACTTCTAACTGCAATGTTATGGAATAAATATTCCCATTCCAAGATGGAGGAACAGGGGATTGAGACCAGTGGGACCAAAGCAAGAACAGAGTGCAGCGGGAAGAACATTAAAATTTGTAGCTCTGCGTCTAGTGTCCATGGCAAGCTATGGGAAATATGAACTCCAAAATGCTTGGGCAACTCTGCTCCTAAGTGGTTCTAGCCTCCATGGTCTCTCTCTTGGGCTGGCTTTTCTTACCTCTCGTACATTTCCTCAGATGTTGCACATTCCTGGCTTCTCCAACCTCTTGGGATCTCCACTGCACTTTCAGCTTTTCTCTTAGAGCTTTACACACTGTGCTCTCAGGGGTACACTGGCCTCTTAAATCTTTTGCTGAAATCTGGGTGGAATCCTACATGACACCATAACTCTTGTATTCTATGTGTCTATAAAGCCAGTGCTAGGTGGGTGATGCCCAGGTCTACTGATAGCTCAAGGAATAACCTAGCCCTTTTTCACTGTGGCTGCCTGGACGGCTGAGCATGGTGAATTGAATCTCACAGCATCAATTCTGTAGGCAGCTCTTCCTCAGGAGAGTGCCCCGAGGCTCTGTTCTCAAAGCAAAGTCTTTCACTTTTGCAATTTGAAGGATGAGGTCATGTTGTTTCTTCTTTTTTTTTTTTTTTTTTTATTTTAGAAACATAAAAGTACAAAAACATATTGACAAACAGACACCCATCATCATAGAAAATAGTACAATCACAACTAATCTATAGACAAGGTGATATGGTCTCAACAGTAGTTGTTGCTTTATCCATTGATATCTTCGAATTGTAGATGTATGGACCCATATACAGACATGCAAATTTA
>PVLD010032874.1:0-14211 GCA_004027595.1 Dinomys branickii
TTCTCTTTTGCCTGCAGAAAATGTTTTCAGACAGCTCACTTCTACGTGGAAGACAGCAGTTCACCTCGGGTGGTCCCTAATGAGAGTATTCCTATTATTCCTATTCCGGGTAAGTGAGACGCTACACTTCTTCCAATGGGTGGTTTTCTCTTTTGTTTGCAATTTTATGTGACAGCCATGACAAAATATTATTTTGATAACTTTTTAAAGCTTGCCCACCTAAGATATACTTCACTAGGGGTAATGTAATGAAATCTTGTCTCCTTTGTGTATGTACAGACTCATAAGATTGTCTTTAGAGAAACAGATAACACAAATCAATATAGCATACTCATAAATAGAGCATTATTCTGGTAAGCTGGAAAAACATAAAAAATCCTGCTTGTAATCTACTAGGACTGAATTTTATTTAACAGGAAGTTTATGCTTGGCTATCACAAACTTCAATGTGTTTATTAAAATGTGACTTTTTCACTAATACTCTTTAATGTGAAAATAAATCATCTTAATTTTGGAGGTGTTAGTCTTGAAGGTGTTTGTGTGGAAATCTAAGGATATAATTTTTGTGTGGTGTATGTTTCATTTGTCCTAGGAGAAAAGGATAAAATAGTGAGTATAGGAGTAAGGCTTGAAGGAGCACATAGGTATTAAAAAGGTCAGTAGTAGGATAATTGTTGGAAACAGAATGTGGGACATGAAAACCTCTCCCACCATTTTCATTGGGAGTCCTTTCCCTTTTCCCACTTTTGAGCTTTCTACTGCTCAGTTTTACTGTGAGCTTCTGAGTATGTGCATTGAGATGTTTTATACATCCTTCACCTTAACATGAACTGGCTTTAGGTACAGCCACTGTTTTTATCACAGTACTGCCCCCTCCTCACCCATCGCTCCTTCTTCTGTTTGTCTGCTTGGTTCCCCATACACTAACAAGCTAACATATTTTATTTATCTTTATTATTTTCCCCTGGAATGAAAGCTTCCTAAGGGCAAGTGGATGGATTTTCACTGCCAGAAGTAGACACACTACGTAGTACGCACTCCGTTTTATGGAGGTATAAAAATGGCTGAATACATATCAGCAAAATTTCCTTGAAGTTCTTAAAAGCAGTAACTGTGAAGATCATTGGTACAGCCACTCTGAAAAGGAATGATTCTTCTGTTTGCCAATTGTTACTTGGTTTGCTTCTGATTGAGGATTTAATTGGTCTTTTATGTGTGTCTACAGAGATGTTCAGGAGGTATAGCTTGGATTGTCTCTGTTCTGGTCAGTTTTTTTCTCTAAAACTTGTCAGAGAAATGAGAAGGGTAACAAGAAGCTGCCTTTGTTGCTATTGGCTCATTCTGTGGCTGTTAAATGACTGACATAGTGACGGGGCTAGGTTCTGTGTCCTCATATGTTCCTCTCCACTAATCTTTATGTTTGATGGAGGGAGTGCTCTCTTGCCTTGAGAACAGAAGCAGATATGAGTCATCAGGCGTCACTGCTAAGGTATAAGGATGTGTGTTGAATCTACCAGCTTTAACAATACTGAACATGTACTCACTTTTCCATCATGTAGAATTAAACTCACCTCTGGAAAATTGTCCACAACGACTCTCTCCTGACCTGATTAATCTCACAAATACAGTTGTATAGCTGGGCAATTGAAATCCACTCTTAAAGGATTAATGTTAAATATTTCTTGGGCTGTTCTTCAGTTTTGATTTTCTTTTACCACTGGATTGGGAATAAGAAAACCTAAGGTCTGGGCTTGGCTTCACTCTGAATCCTATGCTCAGTGTGTCAACCTATCTGAGCCTCAGTTTCCAGAATCTATGAAATGAACAGGACACCTGCTATCCTTGCTAGTTGAGGCAGCTCAAATGGTTCCAGAAGATGATGCATGTGAAGCTGACTGGAAACCAGCCAGAAGCGTAAGCTCTCAGAATGCTCCTCCCCAAGTCCTGGTGCTACTCCTCCTCCTGGCCACTGTGGGGAACTGGAGCATCTCTCATAGTCTCCATGCTGAAGTCCTCCCTAACAGAACTATGTCTACAAGAAGGGGACAGACCCCTCTCCCTACTTTTCCCTTCTTGGAGCTGTACAACTTTGGATTCACTAGAATCAGCTGAAAATGCCAGGAATTTTGCCTTACCTCACTATACTTCTGAGCAGGTCTCTTAGACCAGAAATTACTTTTGAATGTTTTTCTGCTTTATTTCCCACCTACCCACCATTTCCCAAGTTAAATACACTGCACAAGCGCTTCTTTAAATGTATGTTTTTCTCCCTTTTAAATGCAAGTTCCCCTTAGTCATTCTCACTGGTATGTAGTACATGTAAGTGTAGGAAAAGACTTCTTTGGATTCTCAGCTGCCTGAGCAGTCCATGCTACTCACTGGACACAAAGGCACATCCTTGCTAAGGTGTTAACATGTTTGGAAAACTGAGTTACTATGAATGTTGTTAGGCAGGGTAGTGCCACTGGACTTACTTTGGATGCCATGAGTGAGGCTCTGATTCCTCTGTTTTCTGAGGTTTTCAAAGATGTCATCGCCTCCTCTGGGGCACACCCAGGCAGATGAACTGCTAGGACGGAGCACTTCAAGTGACCTTGCCTGTACGAGCATTCACTTGATCATTTATTTTCCTCAGTAACTCCCTGCAGTCCTGCTTAATACCTCTATTTATGAAACATTTTAATTTATGAAACAATTTTAATATGTCATGCCACTTATTTTTATGGTTTTCTCTGCTTATTAGCAGTTCAACTGTGTCTTGTGTAAGAAAATTCAATATAAGCAAAACCCAGTTTTTATGAAACTTGTGAGTTATTTTCACTGTAAAGCTTTCATTGTAACTTTAATAGAGACCAGCACTGGGAACACTTAAAATTATATTCCTTATAAATTATCTAATTGTTCTTATTTCTAAAATTAACAAGGTATTTGTAGAGCTAATATAGAGTACTTATTCTACCAATTCAATGTCAGTTCTATTTCTTTATTCAAGACTTAATAATGAAGTTCCATTGTATTAACTTGCTATTTTTTCACTTGAGCTTTCCTTTTTCTACAAGTGATTTTCAAGAAAATATATTTGCAAATAACCATCAATAAATAAATCACTATACTGGTTAACAATCTGCACAACAGTGAGATATTAAATTGAGGTACTGAGCTGTGGTAAAGTAGGACTCCAGGGTCATTCCTATAAAACATGTAATATGCTGAGCTCTTAGGATTTATTTTACACTTGGCCTTTTAAAAAATGGCAGCAACTTGTAATAATTACTTTGCATTTACCAGTTAACTATTTTCTATTTATTTTCACCAAGTCCTACAAAGATGGATACAGTTGAAATCTCATGTCGCAAGATGAAGAAACTAGGTCTTAGAGATCTTGCTTGGTTTGCCCATAGTCACACAGGTAAATGGTGACGCTACTGCTGGGGATGTTGAGTGTGATTGCTAACACAGGCCCTGCCCTTTCGTGGTGTGATGACATGGATGGTCTCTGAAAACCTCAGACTACCCCGTGCATACTGTCTAACGGAATCAGGGAATTTTTCAAATACAGATGATGTTCTTCACCAGTTCTTTAAATGGCAGTAGACATTGACTCTGCATAAATTTTCTTTCACCCTCCTCAAATGATTTTGTGATACTTCTTTTGAAGCTTCTTCCATATTAAAACCCTCCCTCTCATCCCTGTTCTCCAGTTATTTTTATTCTCTTGCTTTTCAGGAATAAGACACCCAGCCCCACAGTGCTTTTATGCTCTGTACAAAAATGGGTCAGTGTGATTTAAATGTTTAATGAGCAATTCATAGACATGCTAAATATCAAAGAGATTTAGACACTAAATCTACAACCTTTTGCAGTTCTTCATATGGTTAAAATCATAAATATATCACTCTGATTTTTAAACCAAAAGCAAAAGTGGAATCAGTAAGCTTTGCTTTTAAACAGTATTATTATAGAGTAGGCAAATGATTAAGGAAGGCTTTGCTAACCTTTTAACAGTAATCCCTTGAAGACAGTGCTTTACAGGAAGTTTTGAAGAACACGGAATTGCCAATTTTACTAATTATTACTCAAATGTAGGAATTTAGGACTTTCAGTGTGTTCTGGTTTAGTTTTACAAGGACAGTCTCTTTAGAGTAAAGACATCTTTTTATGGTCTCACCTGCACTTATAATATATGGAAATGCTGCAGACTATCAGCATAGTAGCTTGGGTTGGTGAGACAAATAGAACTCATAATGGAGTGAGCATGGTGGTGCATGCTTATAATCACAACATTGGGGAGGCTAAAGCAGGAGGACCGTAGTTTGAAGCCTAGCTTGGGCACCTAAAATTAGCAACTTACTAAGACCCTGTCTCAAAATAAGTGAAGGGCTAGAGATGCATCTCAACATGAAGGCTCTCAATTCAACCTCTAGTACTGAAAAAGAAGCCTGAATGCAAAGAACATTTAGCCAGTGTGAAAGAACTGCTTTTGATGTTAGTTTCCAATCACTGTGGAAGAAACATCAGCAGTTTACATCAGGGAAAATTTGAATCTCAGTGTATGGTCCATGTGTGATAAAAGGAAAAGGACTGGGAGGGGATTAGCTATGACTTCTGCAGATTACTGTTAACCAGTGGTTTTAAAATCATACATTCCACGGTTACTGCAGTTTCCATTGTGACTGTCTGAGGAAGAAGTAGAAGTGCATACAGTAAGCCAGCTATTAGTTTCATCATAGGCTTTATAAGATACTGAAATGGGCACAAATTTCTGTATTTAGCAACTATATTAATCTGGTGACCTGAAGATTTTTTTTGAAACAGTAAACTTGAATACTATTTTCATTATACTTTTAATGAATCATTACTTGCATATGCCATCTCCAAATAATGTCTACTGTATTGCATTATTGTTTTAGACTGCCATTATGTATAAATTTTAAAACTAAATCAGTGCCCAGCTCCTGAAATGAACCTGTGTATGGAACATTTTCCCCATGTGCAACTTTTCAGACAAAAATGTCCTTACACAGATGTATTTCTCTGGAACTTAGAACATCTAACTTTCTAATCAGAGCATTACAAAACCAAATATTGCTGCCAACTAGTAACTTAGAAATCCAGAAATGATTGATGTCTTTCTGTAGTTAAACCACATCTTAATAATTGGAAGGTCACTGGCTGCAGCAGGGTGCCAGCATATAAAGGGGTTCTAAAAATGCAGTTGAAGACCCATGGGATTAAACCAATCTTGTTGGCATATTTTATTTATACACAGATTATCTCCAAAGGGGATTCACTGGTCTTTGGATAAAGCTCTTTCTTTATTGACTTAATCAAATTTCTGTTAATGGCAAGAAACAAAACGTTCCAATCCCCACAACACTGCTTGCATCCTAAGAGTAGAGAAAAATCTAGTTGTTGTGTCCTAACTCAGGAACTACAGTCTTGATAATGTTCTTTTAATTTTCTGTTTGCTTTATCTTCCTAATTTGACACACTTGGTAACACACTTGCGTATTAGCAAGCACAGAACCGTGAACTTGGCCTGTGAGCTGAGTAGCCCCCCAGGAAAAGGAACTACTGGAGGGGACAGACCTGGCTGTGAGGTCTGTCTTCTAGAGCTGTGGTTACTTTGCCTGCTAATAGCCAAGTTGTGGGGCTTGGTAAGGGGAGGGGGCCTGGGGACAGGCTGAGCTGCACTGATCTGAGCTAAGTACTGTGCTGGGGAGAACATACAGGTATGTTCTCCATCCCCAAAGGCTGATGTCCTTGGAGTTTGGGATAGTTTGAGGAGATCTACTAAGGGTCAAATAAACTTTGTGGAGATTGCTTGGAGTGTAGGAGACCTAAGGACCTCTGAAATTATAGATAGATAGATAGATAGATAGATAGATAGATAGATACATACATACATACATACATAGATACCACATTTAAAATATGATTGTCTCCACACACCTCCCAAGGAAAGAAGCAGAAAGAAATCTTTTCTTAAACAGCCCAGAAGCCAATGAACTCAGCATATAATACCTGCATTTTACTGCCATCATCAAGGTGACAAGCCTGCCTCAGTGATTTCCCAAGGGAACCGAAGCTTACTGTTAAAGCCCAGCATATAATTTCAACCCTTTTTGTTGGAAAGTTCCTTTCAGGTATAAGGCCTAGAAAGCAAATGCCATAGAGGAGAACCCAGGTTGTGAATCAGCCTGGCTGTGTCTCTGGATGTAAATGAGCTCCAAGGTCTCCCTGAGCCAGTTTCCTCATCTATAAAACTGGAGGGAAACACAGCTGCTAGATCATAGAGTCAGGCACAAAAGGCAAGTGCCTCCTAACAAGAACACATAATGCATAAATTTCAGTAAACCCTTGCACTCTTCCAAAAGTACTTGTCTACTTTCCATAATATCTATGAATTGATACTGTTATTACTCCACTTCAAGATGAGGGAAAGGAGTTCTGGAGAGATAGGATACCACAGTCGGCCTGGCTCTGGCCTTTCTGCCCACACCATTACCTCTTGCTGCCTGACGGACAGGTTAGTGGCCGTCTTTGGTGCAGTGGGCTGTGTCTGGGCCTCATGCACTTTCTCCTCGTGTCGTACATTCAGTGACAGTGTTGGCTGCAAGTTTCCCTTCCTAATGTCGAAGCACAGATTGTAAACAGCAAAGTTAACCTTTTCTCTTGTTTACATATCTGATTTTCCTTAAGATTAAGCAAAAGCAAATAATAGTGTATTATATGAGCTGTTTATAGAAGGCTAAAGTCTGATTTGCCTTTGAAAGTTGTGATGATGCTAGTACAAGAAAGAGCTTCCAGTTCCAGCAGCTGTTCTTTGTGTTCAGATGCACTGTTCTCTATTTACTGCAGCGAGGCATGGAAGGCCAGCTATCTGCCTTGATGCTTTCTTCTCAACAGTTCTTCTTTTCAGGTCACCACTTTTTTTTTATCATACCAGCAGAGCAGTGCTCTACCACGGAGCTACATCTCCAGCCCTTTTTATATTTTGAGAGTGGGTATTGCCTAATTGCCGAGGCTGGCTTGAATTTGCAGTCCTCTTGCCTCAATCTCCCAGAGTGCTGGGATTAGATGCACAGCTAGTTCACCCTCCTCTAATATCGTTTTTGGTACCTAAAAATGAGAGACTAATAGAAGAAGGTGTTTATTGTAGATTAACCTCAATAAAAAAGTTTCTTATTTATGGTTGAATTCTAAGTGCAAAAAGCTAAAATCTTAGAACAAGCCTGTAGAATCATATGTAATAACAATAAGCACCCTGTTCAGAGACTAATTCTCACTTGAATACTGAAATGCGGTACGCCATGGTGATTTAGAGATAGTAAGTAGGGGCCCCAGTTTTGCCTAACTTATACCTCAGATGTCTGAAAATTCTGTAAATGAACATTTTAGCACAGTGTTATAAAGTGACATTTTATCAGATGAAACCAGATATTCTGTCCAGTGCTTTGCTGTTCCTTGAAACTGCTTTGAGAGTGAAGACAAACAATATCACAGTTGATAGGAAGGACCAAGGGCTTTGGGTTCAGTGGACCCAGCCTGAAGTCTCACCTCTGCTGTTTACTTGTCTCAAGTCTACTTATAGATATCTGAGGATGCCTGTTTCCCTTCACCTGGTTCTTGTAAAGATAAATACATAGAAAAAATAAAGCACTCCCAGGGTATCTGGTAACCAGACCGGGCTCAGATGGTGGCTCCGTTCTCATTATACCAACTGTGTCTGCTCGTAGTTTTTTGTTAGTCTGTAATAATCTCCCTTGAAGGCAGTAGTTGTGAAACTCTGTTTACTTTGGTTCCAGCCATCTTTCTTTTTTGGACGTCTCCCAACAGCACCACATCAGTGCTATTGACTCACCTAAGTCATTAAATCTACCCACACTTAGCATTCTCCTTGCAGTCACATGCTCTTACTCTCCCTTTCTTAGTTTACCTTCCCCCACTCTAACACAAATGTGCCCATGAGCAGAAACCAGCCTGAATGACTCTCAACTTGTTTTTCCTCGCCTAAGTGAGTGTAAAAATAGTACCTTTTTTTGAGTGCATGTTAATAGATATTAACTACATTAAAGCGTGAGCCACTAATCATGCTAATGTTCTCCAGTCTCTAATGAAACTCGGACATTTAGCTAAATGTAATACAGTCTACCTGGATGCCTTCTTACTATACAGAGGATCTTTCCAGAAAAAACTGAGCACATCAAGCCAGTGATGCCATTCTAAATGGCTTACCCTTCTATTGGGCATGTTAATTTTATAATCTCCTGGCTCAGGTTGAGACAACTTAATGGAAAATCTTTATGAGATAAGACTGATGAGGACTTCTAACTAGTTATTATATTCATCATAATACAGAGAAGAAAAGATTGATGACCTCAGCTTTTATCTGGAGTGAAAGACAAATGGTGTGTTATCTGGGTATCTGACAGGGACGGGGGCGGGGAGCACAGCATACATCTGTATGTGCATCTGTGTGTCTGGTTTTTTCCTGATGTCACTGGAAATGCCTGGAAACCCAGGAGGTGTGGCTAGACCTTCTTGGGTGTAAAGATGTAAATTGCAGAGAATGGTGAGTCACATATTTCCATGATTACCATACTGAGCTCTGCTGGAGTGTTGCTGCATCTAGCCATGGGGGTAACAGACAGACTGATTAGATATGTGCAACATTAGCTTACATTTGAGTCCTTTTAGGAAAGAAATGGTAAAATATGAGTCTGAAAACATTTGTCTGCATGATTTGAAGTGGGCGCTGACCTTTAGAATGCTATTAATCATTAACATCTTTTGTTATATGGCAAAATATATAAAGCTGACTATGTTGAACTGGAGTAACTATCCTTAATTGTGGCCCCATCCATTTATTAGGAATGATAAATTCAGACCTATCCCTTTAGAATAAATGTTGTTGTCTCTACTACATCACATGTCATTCTGTCTTTGGAATGTGATTCAGCCTTCCTTTCTGCATGTATGTAGAGAACTGCTGTAGTCTGTATAATGTAGGGCAGTCCATAGCCTGTCTGCTCTGGGACACCGGTTAGGAACTTTTGACATGGATACAGCAGCAGGCTGTTGTCACTGAAAGTTCTAAATGGTTCACCACCACTGGATGTAGATGGGCTTGTGTGTGTCGCAAGCCTCATGTCCAAAGGTTATCTTTGGACTAATCTTTCAGAGGCTCCTCCTTGTATATACTGAATTCTTCCTTGTCTTACCTTAGCCTTGCATTCCCACTTGCTTATTGTTGCAGTATTTTATTAGTGCTAAACCCTTTAAGTGAAATGATCAGATAAACCTGGAAGTTTTTTCTTGAACTGTGCATGCTGCTCAATATTCTGGGGGAAACACTTTGGCTCTGTTTAGTTTGTTAATGATAGTTACATCATGACACCTATAGATTTCTTGGGCATACAAGATGATTGCATGTTCATGAACATCTTCAATCTTGAAATATTTGCAAATAACTTGGCATTTGTGTTTCATAAGATTGACTGTTAAAATTATTAGGACTCAACTTGTTCACCCAGAGAGAATTTTCACATACAGAATACCACCTATGTGATAAGTAGTATTTCTATACTAAGCAACTTGGATTATGCACATATAAATCATCTTTCTTAAACTGTAAGAGATGCTATTTTCCACCTAAGAATGTTTCAAGTTTGAAAATATCAATAGACGCAAAAGGCCACCCTAGAACTATGCTCTCTAGAAAGACAGTAGAGAAGGAATGACATAGTCAGTGGTAACTGTCACCAGAGGAAGAGAAATGAGACTGTGAGGCCTGGATCTATAAAATTCTTGCCAAAGTAGGACCTCATTTACACATACAGATCTTCATACCCTTTGCTAAGAAAAGCATCTGTGTCAGTTTAGATATTTGTGCGTTTGCCAAAGATCTTTCACTCTGAATAAAGTAAATGTCATGTCTGTTGTTTATCTCAAATTCAGCAGAGTATGTTAAAAAGGAAATACTTGCATGGAAGGTTATGGGAGAGGGAGGTTAGGTTGGGGCACTCCATTGAAGTGGGTGTGGCTGTTCTCCTGAAGTGCTCTAGGATCAGACTGGGCTCCATCAATAAGCCTCCAAAAATATTTAGGATCCTAAGCTGGAAATGGCCTTGTGAAATGACTCTATTTCAATAAATTAGTCTATACCTAGTCTGTGAACACCAAAAAGAAAATCCCAGTTAATTCAGTCAATCTGATTATTTGGCATGGTGTAGACAAAGCTGTCTTTGTAGACAAAGTCTTGAAGTAAAATTTTGAATTCTTCAAGATAGATGGGACTGTACCCAGAGCCAGCTGGTACAAGCACATCTGTGTACAAATGAATGTGAAGACTTAAAAGATAAAAAGTAAGCTGGGAGTGGTGGCGCACGCCTGTAATCACAGCACTGGGGAGGCTGAGGCAGGAGTATCCTTGTGAGTTCGAGGCCTGCCTGAGCTACAAAGTAAGCTCAAGGCCAACCTGAACTGCATAGCAAAACCCTGTCTCCAAAAAGAGAAAGAAAAAGAAAGTAAAATTGGATATCTCCAAGTTTAAGTTGGACCCCACTTAAGACCAATTAAAAAAATACTTTTGTGACAACATTTCATGGACAGTAGGTACCACTGGTAAATTCAGACAGCTAGTTCAGTGAACAGTGTAGTGATTTAATTATGGAAATTGCCATGAATACAGAAATTAAACTATGTACCTTTAAAAAAAAACCTAATATTTAATGTGACTCATAGGCACTGAAGCTCCTCATGAGATCCTAATGTAAAATAAATCCTTAGACCCTTCTTTAGGACATCTCTTTCAGTTGACGGGATTATATTACTTTTTGCACAATCACATACTTGTCTTGAATAAGTATTTCATGGTTTATTGGTATCATTTGCTTTTTGAAAGTATTCTGTGTGACTCTGAATATTGTTTTATTCCCTCAGATGACATGGAAGCCATTCCTGTTAAACAGTTTGTTAAACACATTGGTGAGCTGTACTCCAATAATCAGCATGGGTTTTCCGAGGATTTTGAGGTATGTTTCAGGATTAGAAGTTAAATTCTAGAAACAAATTTTACTTTACACAGTGTTTTATAAACTCAAACCACATTTATTCTAAGCATAACAAAATAATTTTGCAAATTAGAGATTGTTTATCGTTTCTGACTTCTATAAGCATGCTTTTCTAAATAAAATAAAGTGAAAGAGTTGGTTGAATTTGTTGCAAAAGTGTGTTTCTATTAAGGAACAGACTTAGTGATAGAAAAAAGGCCAACGGATGAGGATGATTCTTCAGCTTTTCTCGTCTGTCTTGTAGATATGATCAGCAGTAAGAACACAGAGCTCTCTAGCCCATGCCATCTCTGCCCTGCACACAGTGTAATGGGGCACAGACGGCTGGTTGGCATCTGATGAACTAGGCACTGGCATTGCCAGGAGTGACCTCCATGGTCTCTGTCAATCATTCCATCTATTACCCTCCTCGGTTTCCAAAACATCCCATCAGTGTTAGCCATTCCATAAGGCTGTTAGGAAAATAAGTGGTACACATACTAGAAAGTACTGGTTGAATTATTAAGAGAGACACAGATCCACTGATACTTGTTTTCATGATTATTACTCCTGGGAGGGACAAGATGGATTAACGCTGCCCTCCGATTTTAAACACTAGTGTGTAGGAAACGAGGTAGAGTGTGGCATGCATCACCCTGCCAACTCTGGGTCCCGTGCCAGTTCCGTAGTGACAGGGTGTCAATGAGGAGCTATTAAACAGACTGCCCTTTTCTTCACTGAGGCACTTAACTAAGTCACAGCTCTGGCAGCAAGAGTTGTGCCAAGGCGGCCAACTTTTCATGGCAGCTCAGCTGTCTTCTAGCTTTGTGGGTAAAGTGATTCCTTTCTCTGTCTCACTGCTGCTTTAAAATGGAAACGATGATGCTAGCCCACCTAGCTCTTCTCACACAACTGGTTGTGGGGCTCACGTGAAGCTGTGAAGCACCTGGGGATCTTGCATGAGCCTGGCGCTGGGAGGTCCTGTTATCCTGCATGGTAAACAATGGGAAATAAACTAGGACCCAATGCCCTGTCTCAATGCAAATGTGGAATCCCCAAAGGCCACCAAGAAGGAAATGCTACTAACACCTCATTTTAAATTCTTTCTCTTAGTTCTTGTTGTATTTGAGGAGGACAAAGTGATGGTGGTAGAAAGGAAAGGATCCTCTGATTTATTCTGCAAAGTCCTATGTTTTATAGAACAAAAACATGTCAAGTATTTAATGCTGCTATGAGATGCCCCCCCCAATCATGCCTATTCAACTACAAAGAACATAGTTTAAGTCAAACATTTTATATTCATGAGGATAGAGAACATGTGTGGTGTTACAGTGATTTAGTTCAGTTGACTGTTGGCTGGATGACCGAGCATAAATGCTGAGGCATTTAAACATGTTGATGGTATTCAGGGCAAACATTTATCCACTAGAGAACAGAATTTGATCGAGATGATCAGATGCAACTCTGGTTCCTCAATTATTTATGATTTGGGACCCCAGTGCTATTCATCACAGCTGGTTTTGACACCATTTAATTATTGAAAATAATCAGCTACACCTCTGTAAACTTGATCTGTCTTCAAATAGGCTTTGCAGCATCAAAATCATGTCAGTTAACAAGCCATGGGCAACCATACCCTACTCTTATGCTTTAAAAATAGCTCTGGTTAAAAGCTTTAGTCACCTGCACCACAGTTCACAGATTAAATATTACTAGCTGATAGTTATGGGAGGGGGTGGGGATGGCAGGTAGGAAGGAGACATTGTTCTGTGGCCACCTCACAGCCTTTCGTGAATCAGAAAATTTAACATTGAAGCTTTTAACAATATCCCTTGTTTTGAAAAGAGCAGTAAAGCAGCAATGGAAAGGGGAGAATAAGGCAGTGTGCAAGCTGGACAGTATGCTGTCCTCTTCTAATTTAGCAAAAATTTGAAGTATTTTAAAATGACATTCTTTTTTGATAACTGTTAAAAGGGAAGACTGGTAACAATCTAAAAAAGAAATTATTAAGGCTGTTTTGCAAACAGAGAAAGGAATAGGCTATGTAAGAAAGACCAGAAAAATGCCTTCTCTGTAATGATCAAAGTGATAAAATTAAATGCTGTACGGAGGTAAAAGAGTAGTGATGTCACCCTTATACCACTTATGAGGGATGGTGACAGGCTGCGTGCCTTTATTTGGCACTGTGTCACTACACCCTCAGAACTGCTCCCTCGGATGGCTGCTATCTTGCTGTCACCATTTTAGGTGAGAAACCCTTCTTTTGTGGTGCTGGTCATCATACCCAGGGCCTTGTAATTGGGAGGCAAGAGCCCTACTACTGAGCCACATCCCCAACCCCATAAGAAAACTTTATGCACAAAAAAAACTGAGATGTTCAGGAGCCAGGGTTGAAGTGGCAACAGCAGGGTTTAAAACCACTGCTGTCTGACTCAAACCCACATGGTCAAGCTTGATACCATCCAGACTCTCACTAACGCAGACATTTGTAGTGAGCAAGCATCAGAAAGAAACAATGCAAATAGCCATCTATTGGCTTACTGAAAGGAACAATTCATGCTGAAATTTTTGGACCCATTTTGCATGCATGTATCTGGTAATCTGAACAACTAATTTGCAGGTAACAATATGCAATATAACAATCATTGTTGAGTTCCTACCATCTTGCTTAGTGAAGCTCTGTATCCTTTCTAATGGTTTGTAAAATTACTTTTTAAAATTACATTAATTGTTGGATCAATCATGCATTCTTACATGTGGTAATCTGAGTAACTTCATTAAAGATAATGTTATGCAATATAACAGCCACTGTTAACAGCCCTATCATCTTGTTTTCAAATTTGGTATCATTTCTATTGCTTTTGTGTTGTTTCAGTGTTGTCATGGATGTTGATATTTTTTTCCCTTTCAATTAAAAAACAAGACAGCCTGTAACTGAAAGTCTGCTGTGTTTTGGCAAAAAAAAAGAAAAAAGGAAAAAAAAGTGATGGACCAAAATTAAGAGGAGCCCTCTACTAAAATTATCGTGTACTCTACATGAGCCTTACAATCTATTGTAAAGCCTTCTCAGCTAGGTCAGATTCTGGCATACAGAAATACACCCCAACATCTCAGTAGTGGCCTGGAGTTAGGCAAAGTAGTCATCTAGAGAGGTGGT